>PVJA010019158.1:0-14575 GCA_004027025.1 Myocastor coypus | reverse complement strand
TACTTGTTGTAATACACAGTGTTGTCTTTCAAGCAGTTATTCATATTACCAGATATATACATGTAAATTTGCAAGAAGAAAGTAAAAGAGAAAGAAATGAATAAGAGATTTAGAAGAAAAAAGTATGAACAATTGAAAAAGGGAGAGAAAACAAATTGAAGCATTAACTGCTTCTTTCCACAGACTAGCAGAAATGTATAGTATAGTTGTCGAAAACATTCTGCTTACCTATATAGATAAATCTCTTTCCCCTATTCCCTCTCCTGTTTCCTTCTTAAGTCAGTAATTTGTTTCTTTATGAATCAGTTCATTCCCTTTTCCAAGTGTCTATTGTACCCTTCAGATTCTATTTTCTCTTTCAGGTTCTCACACTAAGGAGATAATACGATGTTTGCACATGTGGGCCTGATTTATGTCACTTAAGAATATGTACTCCAGTTGCATCCATTTACCAATACAAGACTCAAATTTATTCTGTTTTATAGCTTAATAATACTATTGTGTTGTGTAAGCATATAGCATATTCAGATGATGGACATTTTGGTTGTTCCCAGAATTTAGCCATGATAAATTGTACTGCTATAAATATATATCTGTGTGGTATGAGGTTTTAAGTTCTTCTGAAAAAAAAAAAAAAAATCCCAGGAGGGGAAGAGCTGGCTGGGATGGGATTTCCAATTCTAGCTTTTGAAGAAATCTCCACATGCGTTTCCATGGTGGCTTTACCAGTCTGTACTCCCACCAACACTGAAAAAGGTTCCTTTATCTCCACACAGTTTCATATATTTACCTGCCATTTTTATTCCTTCCTCTGAGAAGTGCACATTCATCTCAGATGCCCATTTTTGGGTTAAGTCTTTGAATTTGTGAAGTCTGATCATTTTAATTACTTGTTTTAGACAAACACCTTTGTTGAAGGTGGGGCCAGCTATCATTTTTTCCCAGTGTGTTGGTTTTCTTTTTACTTTTTAGGAGATTTACTTTGAAGTGCAAAAACTTTTCAACAAGATGAGCCGCCAGTTGTTGATTCTTTGGAATGCTTCCTATGCAGTTTCTGTTTTGTTCATGACCTCTCTACCTATCAGTTATGGTCTGTGTATAGGTGCCCCCACCCAGTGCCTCATGCAGTCATGGGGAGGCTTTTGGAATTTGTAATTGATTATTGTGTAAGTTGGTGTTGCATTTCCCCTGGGGCAGGTGATTTGCATTTCAGTGTAAGGAAGGAAGGGAATTTAGCTGCTTGAGCTGCTGCTACTCCTCCCTTTAAGCTCTTGCTCTTAGCTACAGCTATGAAAGGCTGTGCTCTGTCATGTGTCCCTCTGCTTTGGAACCAGCTGAATATGGACTGAAATTTCCAGTAACTGTGAACTAAATACACCTTTTGTTTCCTCATGTTAGGTCCTGAGTATTAGTCCAAGCAATGAGAGAAGAGTAACTAAGACAATATCCCTATGTCTTAAAGATTTCTACCTACATTTTTCTCCAAAAGGTTTAGTGTTTCTGCTTTAATATTTAAATTGTTCATCCATTTGACTGTAGCTTTGTGCATGGTGATAGGCATGGGTCTAGTTTTAGCTTTTGGCATGTGGAAAGCCAGTTTGCCAGCACCATTGATTAAACAGGCTATCTTTCTCCCAGTGAGCATGTTTGGCCCTTTTATCAAAGATAAGGTAGCTGAGCATATTTACAGTTGTATCTGCCTCGTTTGATGTGTTCCACTGATGCTCAGGTCTGCCTCAGTATCATGCTGATTTTATTACAATAGCTTTATAGTACAAATTCAGATTAGAGAGTGTGATACATCTTCCTTTTCCTTTATTTCTCAGGATTGCTTTTGATAGTCTGGGTCTCTTCTGGTTCCAAATGAATTTTAGGAAAGTTTTCTATACATCTGTGAGGTATACTAATGGTATTGTCATTTGGATTGCATTGAATCTGTGTACCAATATTGGGAGTATAGCCAATTTTACCAATTTACTTCTTCCTACCTAGGACCATGGAATATTTTTCTATTTTTTTCAAATTCTCTTCAGTCTTTTCTCTCAGAGTAGCATAGTTTTACTGTATAAATCTTTTACATCCTTTGTGAAACAGATTTCTAACTATTCATTTTTTGAATGTTATTGTGCAAAGTATGGTTTTCCTAATTTCTCTCTCATTGTGGTCTGAGAGTACTATAAAAATGGTACTGATTTTGGACTGTTGACTTTGTACTGTGTATCCTTCTATGTGGCTGAATTTGGTGAATAAATCTATAAGATTCTTTTTTTTTCAGGCATTTGTGCCATGAAGCTACCTCTCTAGCCCCTCATTCATTTTCTTAGTAGTATTTATTTTGAAGAGAAAATATTCTTTTTTCAATAAGAAATAATAATGTGATATTTTAAAAAACACATTAGTAGTACATTCCCAATATTTGATACAATGCATAATTGTCCTCATAGTAGTTACACAGAGCACAGGATATAGACATGACAATTTTTCTAATTATTGTTGGTACAAAAAGTTGTTTCTCATTGAACTAAGAAAAGTAGTTGTATACATAGTCCAGTATTCCATAATCACAATGGATTATTGGCAGACCTATTAATGTTGGAACCTGTTGATTTAAGCCTTTTACAACTCAGCATACTAATCTAGCTTTACATTTTCTGCCTCATGGTTAAACTTTTCTGCTGGTTGGTTAAGGGCAAGTTAAAGCAAGATCTGTATAACAAAATATGGAACTTCTGCATCGCCCAAAGTCAGTCCAATCCCCCCAGTATTTACTTTGAAACCATGTACAGTGCTTTGTAGAAGTGTTACAAGTGTCAGCCACCTGAATGAGTCACAGTCATTGCTTGAGCAGTTTGCTCCCCACGAAAGCCTGAGAGAATGTTTTCTCTCTAGACACACTATACATCATCAAGACCTTTCCTCTGTGGTCCCATAATCTCCTTGAACAGAAAATTTGGGAAACCACTGAGTTATAGGATGGTACAGCACAGGTTCTCTCATATCCTGAGTCCTCACTATCCTTGAAGGGCTAAGGCCAAAATATTGGAAATCCTTGTTGCCCTTCTTTTTCTCTAATTTTTGGTCTGTAAACTTGCATTCTTAACCCACCAGGAGAGACACTTCATGATATCACTACTCTATAACATAGGTGCTTGAACTTAACATCACTGTCTTCCTGAACATCAAGAATCTTGCACTTAACTTGGAATCGGTATTTTCCATCAATTATTGATAGTCCAATAAATCCCTATATAATGTGATAAAAGTAATTATATATGTTTAAACAGACATTTAGAGATTTAAGTACATACTAATTTGTATACAGTCAATCCTATGGCACTTTTTCTAATCTCTTACTCTCACTTGATACCCTTTATTGTTTTCTTGTAAACCAATTGTTTACTTGAGAAAGAGTGCAGCAGTAACTGAAATTACATTAGAAGCAGCACAGATCTAAAAGATAAGAATGACAGGTATTCCAAGCATAATTTTAGTGTTACCCATTGCTATCCTCAGTGTGAAAAATATTTTGGTGGTTCTTAGCACCATTATCTAACTCATCCTTTGTATATACATACATGGTTTTGTTCTTGCCATGTTTCCTACATTTTCTGTTATAGTCACTGAACTGTGCATCACTTAAGCCCTTGGTTTCCATCCAGTTTCGTTCTGCCTTTCCATTTTTATGTCTTCTTTTGAGTTCTTACACTAGAAAGACTATACAATATTTACACATGTAGTTCTGGTTTATTTCACTTATGAGTATATGTTCAAGACACATCCACTCATATATGAAGTCTTCTAATTTATCATTCTTTATATCTAAGTAATATTCCATTGTATAAAAATAACACATCTTTTTCAACCATTCTAAAGATGGTAGGCATTTTAGTTGTTTCTAATATTTGAGTATCACAAATTTTGCTGCTATTAGCATAGTGGAACAGATATCATTATGATATGATGTTCTCAGTTCTGCGAAAATTCTCAGTAAGGAGATAGCTGGATTGAAATGTGATTTCCAATTCTAGTTTTTTTAAGGCATGTCTACACTGCTTTCCATAATGGTTATACCAGTCTGTAATCCCACCAGCATTGGAGACATCTTTGCCACATAAACACATACATATCCATCTTTTCCAGAACTATGGAACAAATTAAGTTTCTGAATTGAGGTATCAGATAGATAGATAGATACATAGATAGACAGATAGATACATAGATACATGCATACATGCATACATACATAGATGTATAAATACACAGCAAGAAACAGGAGATGTTTTTAATTAAATATACATGACAGAGACAGAAGCAGAATAGGTCACAATTTTCATGCTGAAGAACCACAAGACTCAAGAGCTGTTTCATTCAAGAAAATGAAAACTATGGTGGTGCACACCTATAATCCCAGCAGTCGGGAGGCTGAGGCAGGAGGATCGGTGTGAGTTCGAGACCAGCCTGGGCTACAAAAGTGAGTTCAAGGTCAGCCTGAACTGCATAGCGAGACCCTGTCTCAAAAAGACAGAAAAAAAAAAAAAAAAAAGAAAATGAAAACTAGCAAAACAGGAATTGAAAATGAGACAGCAGTATCAGAGTGAGGGCGGCAGCATCCTAGGAAGACACTGGTAGGAGTTTTATTGACAGGCACAGAAAGCTGTAGTCTGACCTTGAAACATAATGGCCAGTTGAGAGGACATACCTGCTGAAGTATAATTTGTCTTTACAAATCTAGGTTGACTGAGTCCTCCATTTTCCTCTCGTATTTATTCTGGGGTGTCAGTTGATGGGAAGGGTGCTACCCATGATCAGAGGGAGTTCCACTTGCTAGTTTGCTGAACTGTTTCCCGCTCATCTGTGGAAACACTGAACAGACACAGCCAGGATTGTGCTGCACTAATCTAGACATTTATCAGTCCTGTCAATTTGACAATCACAGTCAAAGATCATGGATTATACTCTCACCTTGACAACCAAGCTGAGTCCTTTTAAATCTTGCCTAAGATGGAATTTTGATATTCAAGGTGTAATGTTCAAACTTGGTTACATCAACTTTATTGGTTTGGAAGTGACCCTGTGGGATTAGCAAATCAGACTTCTTAATGAATCTTTTTGGGTTATGGAGACATGATCCTGATTGTGATACATGGGCCCTGGGCCCTTCCAGCTGAATGATGCTCATTGGTCTGCTTTCACTTGCCTTGTCATGAACAGAATTTCTTCACCGTACCTTTCTATAATTCCATTTTTTTCTGGGAGTCAACTTGTGACTGGACTCTCTGAAGCAACAAGCCCAAAGAAACTTCTCATACACCTGAACCATGTCATGCTGTATCCCAGGGATGGAAATGTTAATACAGAAAAATAGCACTGGGAATGGAATCAGTGCTGTGATCATATCTGACCGCATGATAGAGAAGGTTTTGAAACAAGTTTGTTGGAGGAGTTGTAGAGCTTTGAGCAATGTGTGCTAAAAAAAGTCTTCCAATGGTATAAGTAAAGCCTTATTCTAATTGGGCTTAGTGATCAGAAGTCAAGACTTGATAGAAAGCAAATAGAAAACACTAAGCTCAGGAGGTTTCAGTTGGCAACAAGGATTCCACTGACAACTGGAACAGAGGCCTTGTATTCCACATCTGGAAAAATTGTCTCACTTTCTGCCGTGTGCTAAGACTTTATAAGAGCTTGAGATTAAAGGCACTGAACTCATTAAAGGAACAAATTGCAAGATAGCCTGATGTTTAGGCTACAGGATGAGTGATTCACGAGTATTTATAGACAGAATTATAATGTTAATCAAAGGTAAAAATCAGAGCAGAAATACTTAAGAAACTTAAATTGGAGCCCGCAAGAAATTATGTATAAAGTTTGGAGAAGAGTAGGCATGGCTACAAAAGAGATTAGTATCATTTACAAAGCAAACGTGTTCCTCTGTACAGGAACGAAAACTATATATGCCTTGAGGACATCTCAAGAATTAGCAAGACACCACCCATTGCAGGCTCAAGTGGGCAAATGTTTAAACTTTGTATTTGAGAAGGTAGTTTCTACTACCCTTGAGAAGGTAGTCTCTGCTTTAAAAGGGTCAGCTAGGGATTTCAGTTTATAGAACTCATGCTCCTAAGTTCAACCATCAGTCAGGTAGTTAGAAGCCGCTAAAGCCATGTTCCGAGTGGGCATATGCGCTGCTCACACTACTTGTTAGTAAGCTTCTGTTCAGATTTCAAAGGAAGACCTGAGAGCTCAAGCAGAAAGCCTCTAAAGGAGCAGTGCAGAAGGCTGCAAGGGGGAGGCAGAAGTACTGTGGGATTGCAGGAATTCAAGGGTGTGAAACAGTTACCAAAGAAAGTTGCTAGTCATGAGTGGACCTAGCCCATGGGAGGCTACGTGGGCTTAACAAACTGAAACAGGTGGGATTCTTCGAGGCTTCTGCAACACACATATCGTCACTGTGTGTCTTCCATGGCACAATGTATGTGCTGCTGATTATTTATCTTGCTTTGATCTGACTCTCTTTCATTCCCCTATTATTTTCTTTTGAATGGAAATATTCATGTACTGTTATATACATTTGAATGATATTACTTGTTTTGTATTTTAATTGTTACAGATAGTTGTAGATGAGTTTGGCTTGAACCTCAGAAGAGACTTGGGTCTACATTCTTGTAAAACAGAGAAACTGCTAAGATTTGGGGAAAAGATTATTTCATTGTTGTATACAGCATACTTTATCATGTCAGGTACAACTCCAACCTTTGGTTATCTGAGAATTATGTACGATTTAAGGCAATGTATTTGGGTATCACATTGATAAAGGTGGGCTTTGGTGGTCAAGCTTAGTTGTATCAATTTCACTGCCTTTGGTGTCACCTCAAAGATGGAAATAGCACACTTCTGGGTGTTTGGGGGAGGATCTGAAGTTATAATCTCGGAGATGATATGTAGTCCCTGGCCCCTTTCTTGCTGGTACTGTTCTGTTATAATTGTTTCTGGGTTCTGTGCATTAAAGAGGTTTCGTCTTCCATGCTTTTTCACCATCTGTGTTGATAGCAGTCAATTATGAACATAACCCTACAAAATCATGAGCCAGAATAAACGTTCTCCTCTCTAAAGTGGTATATCAGGTTCTGCATCCCCACAAGAGCAAATCCGACAGACACACAAAGGAAGGTGTACAGGGGTTTCCCATTTCCACGAAGAAGAAAGAACAAATCAGCTCTTTATCTTGTGTTCCCTGAGGCTTCTAGTTGCCTGAGTGATGCACATGAACGAGAGAAGCCAGCGCTCTCCACGGAACCCACTGACTCAGGATCCAATTGCCTATGGAAACTTTTTAATATTTTCTCTGTTATAATATTTTACTTACATTTTTAAGTTTTTAAAAGAATATTTATGCCATTAATTTTTAGTTCTTGGCATATACAAAATAGAAACAAACATATAAAGGCTTAAGTAAAAGTCCTTCAAGTACTTCTTTCAAAGTGAATATTGACTATTGTCATTTGATCCTTGTTTGACTTCACAATAAGACACACTCCAAGTATTGTGTTTAATTCTTGTTGATGTTTTTGTAAGGAGGACACCACTAAGATGGAAAAGGTCAGGCAAAATGGCAGTAACTAATTCAGAAATCAGATGTCAAGAATTGGTGTTATAAAGAAAATGAACCTATGAGCAACTCAAGTAGGCTTATGTGGAAAGACATGCGTGCTCATACAGACAGGTGCACTGAAAGGCTGATTAAAATGGTATTAAATGAATTGACAAGGTCAATAAAGAAGCAAGCTCTTTGTGCTTAAGGATAAACTATCCAAGGAGAAAGCCAAGGTAAATTTTAACAATTGCATGCATTTGCATGTTTTAGAGTATATGCATCCTATGTGCAGTTCTATTGACCTACTCTTACAACTAAGATGATACATATATTTGTATGTTCTAAAAATTAATAAGCTTAATTTTTAATTTTTATTTAAAAGCAAATTTTTGTTTATTAATATTAATACAATGAAGAAACAAATTAATCATAATGACTTCAGTTTTCATTATATTTGTTAAATGTTATGATTTTTATGAATGCTGGAGTCTATTGCAATTTGGCCTGCTTATAATAAAGTAATCTCTCCCCATAGAAAAGGTATTTGTTAGCACACTGGCAAATACATTCTTATAATATCTCAAACAGAAAAAGAAAGTTAGTAAGTTGAAGAGAGATATCTTTTTGTCATATCATTAGCATATACAGTTATTAAACTTATTGATATATTTTATACATATGACCAGTATACACAGAAAATCAATGATGAGGGTGTGTTTAAAATATCATGATGAAGGGGCTGTGTAGTGAACTCAGCTGTCTAAGCACTTGCCTGGTAATCTCAAGAACTGGATTCAATCTCCAGTACCACATATTGTACCAGCCCTGCCTCTGAGCTGCAGAGTGAGATCCTGTACCAAAGAAAAGATACTGATAAAAACATTGTTGTTATAAGTAAGCCATTACAAGCTCAAATTTGTTCCATAACTATTGCATGTATTATCTTTCTCAACTTGTTGCAACTATGATTCTGAATTGGAATTTGGTTGAGTTGGAGGAACAGTTACTTACTCATCAACATAGGCAGCTTTCTCTGGAATGTTTTGCAGATATCTCAAAACATTGCCCATAATGAGCAATAGCTCTGGCCATAGGCGGCATAAGCTACTGCTTGAATGCCTGCTATCTTAGAACCTGTAGACATTTAGCTTAGAATATGTGCACTTCCCTGGGCGACAGATTTTCAAGCAAAGTTCAGGCAGCCTGTAGTGGAAGCCTAGCCAGTTTATGTTCCGCTGTCTCCTGTTAAGTGTCTCCAATTTCCAAGTGAAAATGTCTCTTCTGCAGTTTCATGACCAGATGTTTCACTCTGATATTTCTATCATTTCCTACTATTCAGATTGTGAGCATTAATCACAGTGGCCAAGTAGACTGGATTAAAATTCCAGTTTGGGTGTAGCTGGATGGGTCATGAAGTATGCCCTTACAAATTATATCTCATTCCTAATCTTTTTGTTTCTTGAACTGTTCCCTGCTATATATCCCAACTACAATGAACTAAGGAGCTCTACTTGGCCAGGCCCATCTGCAGAGAGATTTCTGCCTTGAAGTTAACTAATCAGAGACTGAATCCCCTGGAAACAGAAGCCAAAGTACTCCTCTCCTTTTTCACATGGTGGGTGTCAGGTATTAAGTCTCAGGAACAGGAAAGGTGACTAATACAGAAAACTGATACATGAGAAGTGCGAATTGTTCCTGCCATTACATGTGACCTTGTTGTTTAGAAGCCTAAGGGCAAGAGAATTTTGGAAAGATTTGAGGATGCAGGCTGGAGAAAACCCAAAGTTCAGTAGGTAGAACCTGATGGATGATAACATTTGAAACTCAGGAGACCAGAGTGGTGACAGAAAAGCTGTCAGTATAGGCCAGGCTCAAGAGACTTCACTTAGAAATGAAAACATTGTGGGCAATTGAAATCCAGGCTGTGTGAGCCACACTCTCTGGAAGAAAGTATCTACATTGTACCGTATCCTAAGACTTAACAGCAGGCTGAAGTTAAGGGTGGTGGACTAATTGTTCCGCCAGACCTAATTTCAGGTCAGGCACACATGAAAGCTGTGCCATTGGTTTTGTTTTGCTGGTGTTTTTTTAGCTAGATTTACAGTGGGAATTGAGAGCAAAAACTGAAGAGAAAACATCCACAAAATAATTTTGTGTCCCAAAGGAACCATGGGTAGTTTGGGATATAGAAGGTGTGGTTGTTGAAGATTAGAACCATTCATAAGAAGTCAAGTACTTTGTACGTGAAGAAGAAGAGACCTGGGAGGCCTCTCAGGACTCAGGAAGACCCAGGAAGAGCACACTCAGAAATGCAGAACTGCAAGCCTTTTATATGAGGAGAAAGTACCTAGGAGACCCTGCTTAGGAAAATCCTCATAAGAACTGTTCTGCTTGAAATTATTTCCCTGGGAGAGGAGAGAGAGTCCATGGAAAACTGACAGGAAATAACAGAGAAGCAAGCAACAGCCAAAGGCACCCTTCTTTCTGTCCCTTGTATTCCATGCAGGCTAACTGCCCTTTGGGTGGTGCTGCCTACACCCAGGATGGAGTACCATTAATCTTAGCGTCACATACTCTACCTCCATCCAGCCAACCCCAGGAGGTCCCATCTATGACCACATGAGGATTTGGGAGACATCTAGATACAACTCGTAAAACTATTTATTTAAAAAGCTGCCCTTTGCATAATGCATGTTCTTGACAGAACTATAAAAAAATTAGTTGCTGAGATGTATAGATTTACTTCTAGCCCCTTTATTCTCATCCTGTAGTCTACCCATCTGTTTTACAGTCAGTAACCTGCAGTGTTCCTCCTTCTTTTTCCATTAATAATTTATCATAGACAATTGGTATACATGCATATTACTACTTCTTGATCTATTTTATTTCCTACTTGCAGGTTAATTTTTAACTATGGAGTGTTTCTTGAAATATGCAATATAAAGGATCTGTATTAATATTGTTTTCTCTGGATACTAGGTTCCTATCTTTAAACATAAAAAAGCAACAAACTAAAATAGGCAAAGGCATACATCAAAGCAAGGCAACAGTTAATACAGTGAACAGAGTACCCAGTAAAGGACAAAACGGCTTGCTTTTAAAGACAAAAACAATGACTCCCATTTCTTAACAGCAGTTGGTGATGGTGTGGACAACACAGAGCCTGACACACTGTGGCTTGCACAAGTATTGCTGAGGAGCACAGGGGCCTTTGCTACGGTGTAAACTAATGTGACATTGTAGACTGCTGGAGACCAGTGTGGCCCTCCCAAGATATCAGAGGCAGAGTCACCATGAGTCAGTAATCTAACTTCTGGACATACAGCTACAAGACTTGAAATTTGTGTGCTGAACAAATACCCTCCTATATATAACATCACTGTATCCAGTAATCATACACGATTTAACTTTGCCTGAAATAAAAACATGCTTCCTCCACTCTAGCAACTTTCTTCTTTGGGAAAAGGCAACTCAACAGAAAACACACTCCTGCCTGGAATAACAATTTATACGTTTTCTAGTATGTATCTGTACCACAGTTTAGCAGTACTACGAATAAAGTTGCTGTTAGCATTGTTATGGCACTTCTAGATATCATGGTTGTGGGCATAGATATGTCAGAACAGGATATTATGCCATAGGACAGTATGTCACTTTTGAAGTTATTGACAAGTTGCCACAAGTTATCCTAATCGCTGGTTCTCCTATCAGTGATGTATCAAAGATCCAAGGATCCCATCTCTGCTAAAACTGAATACTGATAAAAATTATTTAAATCTTAGCCTTTCTTCTTGTATATTCATATCATGGTTAGGTTTCTATCCATTTACCTAGTAACTAACAGTTTAAACATATTTTCATGCTAGCATTTTTCATGTAATGCTCTTTGAAGGTTAAGATATGATTTTTCTCCTGTACTATCTGTTGTACTTTATTTTGAAGAGTAAAAACAGAAGGAAATGTAAACAGAAAAAAAGATAGAGACACAGTAACGCACAACAGTACATATGATACAGATTTTCAAAATGTGAATACCTAATTAACAACGGTTGTTATATTATCAAATTCTATCATCAAATTGGTTGCTCAGATTAACAGACATAGTCATGCAAGATTGGGTAAATAAATGTTGGCATCCCTTTCAAGAAATCTACTTTTTTGTTCTTTACAATAATTAATACATTGCGTATTGTTGTGTTCATTATAGTTGTTCAGATGCAGACATGATTTGTTGTCTAAACATCATTAGTACAGAACTTTCTTTTCATTGCACAAAGAGAAATGAGCTGTACATATAGTCCAATAGTCCATAACACTAACAGATTATCAGCTCCTCCAGCATTATTGGAAGCTGTTGACGTGAGCCATTTACAATTAAGCATATTAATACCGTTTTTCTTTTCATATGTCATGGTTAGACTTTTCTGTTGGATGGTTAAGGCCAAGATAAAGCTGTTTATATTTTAATTTATTTTATAGAGAATGCACTAATTAATAAGACACCAGAAATGGTGACACATTTAGAAGATCAAAATGAGAGTCATTCCACGATGGGTTTTGCATTATACCTTGCAGTCCTCAATGTAATTTCTCAGATCACAGATAACAGAGACAGTCAAGGTGAAATTTCTAAATATTTTCTGTTATTTCAATAAACAGTAATAGAAATTATTAGTAAGGTCATCTCAGCCATCCTGAATAAAAAGGTGCACGCTTGCCCCTCCTTCCTTTTTCCCTATCTTTTCTCCTTTCTCTCATCTTTGTTGTTTAAATCAGACTCACAGTTGTAAGTATTGTATTGTCTCCCTAGTGTAAGAACCTGAAAGTATGAATAAAACCTAGGAGGTGGAACAGATGTACTAAAACGGAAAGAAACTGAACTTAAGAATATTTCCCATTTTAATTTTCAGTTTTTTCTTATTGCTTAAGTAACTCTTTTTGTTGATATTTTTTATGGCCTAATGTATGGTCAGTTTTGTAAAGTGTCCTGTATATTTGGCAAGGATAGTTTACCCTACTTCATTTATATTTATTTCACATACATGCTCTATATATTAAAGACATCAAACAAATATTTTCAAAGTATTGTGTAGGACTTCTGTGTGTGCCATATTTTATTTATTTATTTATTTATTTATTTATTTATTTATTTTCAGGACCAGGGATTGAACTCAGGCCCTTGTGCTTCTGGGCCAGCTCTTTTTCTGCTGAGCTACCTCCTCAGCCCCTATGCTATATTTCAACTCAAAGTGTGAACATGCTGAACTACTATTTGTGTATCATATTCATTGCATCCTAACTAAAGTTATGACTCCTTTATATAGTGTTTAATTTACTCTTGCTAAATGAAATTTTGGAGTTGGTGATGACAGTCAATGTGTTAAGTAATACTCCATATAAAAACATATTTGTCATAATAATCTTGCTTATTTACAAATGCAAACACACACAAATAAAGATTATTTTTATTTCCCCAAGTGACAAAATACATGTTTCCTTTATTTAATATCAGCTTTCAGATTGGCAGGTGGCCACCTTCTCAGAGTTAGTGCTCTCCTCTCCACTCCGTGCCTGGCTGCATGAAGTCCCCATATGTGTCCTCAAGTGACATTATCAGAAAGCCCTGCTACACTCACACACATGTGTCCTCTACTAGACTTACCTTCAGCTCCTCAAAGAGGCTCTAAGTGCTCTGGGAACACAGATTATCTGGACTCTACACTAAGATGAAGCCACCCCCAGCCCATGGCACTGGTGCTGCTGCCGGCAGGAGGAGTACTCTTTATTCTGTCCATCTTTGGAAACAGTAAGTTTGAAACACGGGGCTAGATCCTGTAGCCTTGCGGCCACTTCCTCCTCCCTCTCCCAGCATTCCAGCATCCCCGTGGTAACCAGCAGTCACAGAGCACGGAATTCCGAGCTCTGTTGCTCACAGAGACTTACGCCTCTGAACCACTTCTCACACTGACTGTCCTCAGGTGAGGACTTTCGGAGGATACTGACCAGGTAGGCAGCCACCAGGACAGGGTGCTACAGCCTGGGGAGGGGTGTGAGTGTGTGTGCCCACAGGCCCTTCCTCATCTACCTGCTAGCTACAGCATCATGGGAAATAGTAGGCTAACCATGCCCTTAGCTGTTGGGATGGCAACCGCGTAAACAGATGTAAGCTCTCTGGAAAGCGTCTGGTTATGGAGCATTGTAAGATCCCACTACACTGTATGCTGAATCGATGTCCATAGGCCCCCACACAGAAACGCAAGAGCAGGAGGGGGGCATAGCAATGGGTTCCCCCACCAGCGCTTGTCTTTGTGCTGGATTGGAGACCAGGCCTCCTCTGCGGTCCAGTAGGCAGGAGCCCACAGTCCTCCCCTCTGTCCCCGACAGGCTGAGCCTGTATAGCCCAGGCCACCACACCTGCTTCCCTACTTCTTCCTCCACAACCCCCTACCCAAGCCATCACCCCGGCAGGTTGCCCTGGGCTCCCGTGAGCTCCCACCATGCCTGCAGGCGCTGCTGCCCTGAGTCCTCTCAGGAAGTTAGCTGAAAGCTCCTCTGCTGCCCTTGCAGCCTGTCCTCCACGAGCCAGTGGTGTGCATCTCCTCAAAGAGGCCAAGAATCCCGTGGGGGACACAGCTCATCTGCGAGTGCGCAGTAGGAGGGAAGAGACCGACGTGTCATTCAGGCCTCTGCCGACAGGAGAGGCGGTCTCTAGCCTTTAGAGGGTGGTGCGTAGAGAATAATCAGACAGAAGTGGCAAGGTCCAGCTGTCTCCCGCCCCTCTCGCTGTCTTCCTTACGGCTTGTTTCCCTTCTCACCGCGGCAATCAGCGGCCGGAGAACGCAGCCTGGCTTTCTCTTGGCCGCAGAGACTAAAGCTCTGTAGGAGTTCCGCCATGTCTTCCTCAAGCCTGGGGACTGGAAGCTTGTCTTTCAGCTGAGAAGCCACGAGGGCAGGGCTCTGCAGACTGCCTGTATATGTGTGTGG
>PVJA010019157.1:0-38862 GCA_004027025.1 Myocastor coypus | reverse complement strand
AAAAAAAAAAAAAAGAAAAAAAGAAAAACAGTAACAAGCAAGAGAACATATAGTATGGAATTTTAGAATAAGAACAAAAATTTAACAATGGTTGTACACATATTTTCATCATCAAATTTGTTTAGATTAATAGATATAGGTATGTAAGATTGGTCAAATAATTAAACATTAACACTTTCTTTTTTTTGTTTGTTTCTTTGTTTTGTTTGTTTGTTTGTTTGTTTGTTTGTTTGTTTGAGACAGGGTCCCACTATGCAGTTCAGACTGGCCTTGAGTTCACTTTTGTAGCCCAGGCTGGTCTCCAACTTGCACCGATCCTCCTGCCTCAGCCTCCCAAGTGCTGGGATTACAGGTGTGCGCCACCACACCCGGCAAATTCTTGTTTTGTCTTTTTTTTTTTTTTTTTCTTTTTTCTTTTTGAGACAGGGTCTCGCTATGCAGTTCAGGCTGGCTTTGGGCTCACTTTTGTAGCCCAGGCTGGTCTCGAACTTGCACCAATCCTCCTGCCTCAGCCTCCCGAGTGCTGGGATTACAGGCGTGCGCCACCACGCCTGGCTTTTATTAACACTTTCTATAAACCTTAATTTTTTTTTAACTCTTCCAAATGTATTTTGTATTCTTTTTTTTTTCTCTTTTATGGCTGGCTTGTCTGTCTTGGGGGCGGGGCTGGCTCAGCATGTGGTACCGGGGATGGAACCTTGGTCCCTGCAGCCACCTAAGCTTTCCTAAGCGGGTGCTTTAGACTGCTGAGCCATCCCGCCAGCCCCTACATTTTGTATTTAAGTCACTTTTCTAAAAAAAAATTTATAGGGGTTGAGGATGCAGAAAACGCAAGGTCCTGAGTTTGATTCCTGGTTCCACCACCCCCATTTATTTATTTATTTATTTATTTTTCTTCTTTTGAGTCCTTACACTAGGGAGACTATACAATATTTGCATATGTAGGTCTGGTTTAACCTCATTTTTATGTCCAAGATATATCCACTTATATGTGAAATGTTCCAGTTTATCATTCCTTACAGCTGAGTAATATTCTATTTTATGAAAATACCACATTTTTTTCAGCCATTCTTCAGATGATGGGCATTTTGGTTGTTTCCAAGATTTCTCTTAGTAGTTTCATGAAGTGCTTGGTTTGGTGAACTTTCATGATTTCACATTCCCTGGTAACCACCACCAAATAAGACATATTTCTCTTTATTTTGTACTATTTAAGGCAATGCCCTTATATTTCTACCCTAGATGTACATGATATTTTGATTTACCTGTATGTTAGTTTTGTTTGTTTTAGCATTTTATGCATATGGAGTCATCTAGCAGGTACTCTTTCATGCCTGACTTCCTTTATTTAGCATATTTTTGAAATTCATCTACATTATTCTGCACATAAGTGTGTTCCTATTACTACTGAATAGTATTCAATTACATGAAGAGTGGACTGAACCTTTTTCTAATCATCTGTGTGTGGCATTTGGGTTGCTTCCATGGGTGACAAACTGGTAATAAATAAGTACTGAGAAGTGGAACTACTGAGTTATAGGGTTGATATGCATTAAAAACTGTCACACCGCTTTTCACAGTGTGACTACCATGTGACCTGCTCTACCAGAAGGACAGGAGATTTGCTGCTGCTCTGCGTTCCTGCCAACACTTGATGCTATCATTCTTGCTGACTTTAGACATTCTTGAGGATACCTAGGGCTATAACACTGTGGTCTCATTTTCAATTTCTTCATGAGTAATGTTGTCTTGCTTCTTTTCTTCTGTTTCTGAGCCATTCACAAATCTCCTTTTGTTAACACCTGTTAAGCCTTTTGTTATAAACTTTCTGATCATTATTCAGTTCCACTGTATGATTTTTTTTTTTTTTTTGTCTTTCTGAGACAGGGTCTCGTTATGCAGTTGAGGCTGGCCTTGAGCTCACTTTTGTAGCCCAGGCTGGTCTCGAACTCGCACCAATCCTCCTGCCTCAGCCTCCCGAGTGCTGGGATTACAGGCATGTGCCACCACGCCCGGCTTTTTTTCTATTTTTTTTTCCACTGTATGATTGAACTGAAATCTATGTATTGAATTCCCTATTGATACATACTTAAATTGTTTCAATATTATGGGTTTTTTTTTCACCTGGAGAACAATGACTACCGTTCTATACCTATATGCCAATAAACCAGTATTTCCATTGCCTTGCCTCTTTAACCACATTTTGAGCATTTCTATAAAAAAGAATGGAAACATTCACTGAAAAGGGCCCCCAAGTTTAGAAGACATCCATTTTCTTATGTCATAGGTTCCCTTATGACATCATAGCTTCTCCCTTCCTTTACTCTTCCTGCCACTTTGTAGGTGGAGGAGACAGACCTGACCATGATGGAAGCAACTAACTTCTAACCATGGGGAATTTAGGGGACCACAGACCTGAGGGATTTGCACCATCTACCTAGAAGTCATGGGCATTCGGTTTTGTGTAAGAGAATGCCTGTCCCCTCAAAGTTGCAGGCAGGGGAAGAGGGATTTCTATAATCAGGGCATGAGACTTATTCCTAGAGACACTGGGTGATTAAGGAAGTTGAATATGTGTTAAAATTGCCAGCCAGCTGGACAGTGAACAGCCCATCCACATCTCTGCCTTTAAACTCTGGTTACAGAAGGATGGCCAGGTGTGTGAAATCATAATAGAAGATGTTGACGAAACCACTGTGTGGAGAGAAAAGAGAAAAACAAAACCAACACCAACACCAACACCCAAACCGAAACCAAAACGAAAGCCAAAACCAAAGGTAGGTGATGCAGGCTCCCAGAATTGAGGGTGACCTCTTATCTACTACAGCTCTGATTGAGGTCACCAGACTGAAAGAGATCTTCTTTCTGGCTTGTAGCATGAAACGGTTATAGAACTTATTGTTCAAATCAGGATACTTTTGAGAATGGAAAGTGATACTGTTAAATATTACTCAGTACAGCCTCCAGCAATCAAGAATATACCAGCCAACCAGAAGTAGGTGCCTTGGCTGAGTCTTACCCAGTTGCTCCATCAGATTAAGGCAGATGACTGAGGCAGACAGACTTGGCTCAGGAAGCCAAGACAGACTTGGGGAGGACAAACTGTGAGGAGTGGAGCTTGAAAGTTGGGGGTGGTGTCATGAATATTGCTTGGGAATAAATACATGGCCATTCTAAGGGAATCTCAAGGCCAGATTTCTGTGGGAACATGTCCACATGTGTGTGTGTGTGTGTGTGTGTGTGTGTGTGTGTGTGTGTGTGTGTGTGTTGATAGAAGCTTAAGGCACGGAACCAAAAGCAGAATTAGATAAGAGAAGCCTTAGGGAGTGTGGAGCATATCTTGGCTGACACAGGAAGCAGGCCATGGATGGAGGTGGAGTCAAACAAGAGAAGGGAGGGGGGACAAACGATGCCACTTCGCCATAGGTAGGAGGGTCTGAAGGCAGGTGAGGGGTGCTAGGTATGTAGTCAGACTCAAGCGGACCCTATGGGTCCCAGGATTCTTGCTCTAAACCGGCCAACCAGGTCCATGGAAAAGCAAGTGAGGTAGTAAAAGCAGGAGGACTTACATCTTGGGAAGAGGACACCGAGTCTCAGAGGTGGAGGTGTGTGTGTGTATCAAGTGACACGACAAAGAAAGCGGCTGGGGCAGAATACTTGCCTGGTCATTGGCTCTCATTGCGGCCTACCTGGTGCTCAAGCATCAGAGGAAAAGGCAATTGCAGGAAGAAAATAAGGGCACTTCACTGACATTCCCAGGGGCTGAAGTACTGGAGACTATGTCCTAAATGGTCTTTATTTACCTTGCATGACCCTGTTGCTCAAAATGAAGCCTCCTCCTAACCGTGTGCGGGCAGCTATAAAGATCCAGGCCTGGTGGCGGGGCACACTGCTGCGGAGGACACTGCTGCATGCGGCACTCAGGGCATGGGTCATCCAGTGCTGGTGGAGGCAGACATTGGCCAGGCTGCTGGAGAAGAGGAGGAAGGCGGCGCTGGAGCTGTATGCCCGGCAAACCTTGGCCTCTGTGAGGCTACAGTCCTGCTTTCGAATGTGGCGCATCCGCCAGCGATACTGTCGTTTGCTCAAGGCTGTGCGCACCATCCAGGTCTGTTGGCGCTGGCACAATTGCCATACCCGTGGCTTTTTCCAGGGCATATATGAGCTTACAGGAAGCCACCTACAACTTCAGCTCGATATCTTCCTGGGATCTCAGGTTTGTCGCATTACAGACTGCATCCCCTTTCCAATAAAGAACTAACCAGGTCTGCTCCAAGTACAGTGTGTGTCACTACATCCTTATTAGACAAGTCCCTGGAGGCCTGTGTCTTGACAAAGGGCCAGAAATAATAATGTCAAAATGCTCATCATCTGAAGAATGGTTGAAAAAGATGTGGCATTTTCATACAATGGAATATTATTCAGCTCTAAGGAATGATAAACTAGAAGAGTTCATATATAAGTTGATGTATCTTGAACATACACTCATAAGTGAAATAAACCAGACCTATATATGTAAATATCATCTAGTCTCCCTAGTGTAAGAACTCAAAAGAATAAATAAATAAATAAATAAATAAACTTTTGGGGGTACCAGGAATCAAACTCAGGACCTTGCATTTTCTACATCCTTAGCCCCTACAAAAAAAATTTTAGAAGAGTGACTTAAATACAAAATGCACTTGGAAGAGTTAAAGAAAAATTAAGGTTTATTGAAAGTGTTAATGTTTAATTATTTGGCCAATCTTACATACCTATATCTATTAATCTAAACGGATTTGATGGTGAAAATATATAATACAACCATTGCTAAATTTTTGTGCTTGTTCTACAATTCTGTACTATATGTACTCTTGCTTGTTTTTCTATCTTTGTTTCTGCTATTTTTACCCTTAAAATAAATTTTTATTTTTATTTCTTATTGCTTAAATTTTTTTTTTTGGTGGGACCAGGGTTCAAACTGACAACCTTGCACTTGCCAGGTGGGCACTTGTGCAATGGAGCTATCTCCTGGCTCCCTTAAAAATAAAATTTTATTTATTTTAATGAATGAATGAGTTTATTTATTTATTTATTTGTTTGTTTATTTATTTATTATCTTTTTGAGACAAGGTCTTGCTATGCAGTTCAGGCTGGCCTTGAGCTCACTTTTGTAGTCCAGGCTGACCTCAAACTCACATTGATCCTCCTGCCTCAGCCTCCCAAGTGCTGGGATTACAGGTGTGTGCCACCACGCCCAGCAATAAAATTTTAAATATTAAAAAATAAACATCATTACTCATTACAGAAGGTAAATTTAAAGCACAATAAGACACTATTGTAAATCTATCAGAAGAGCTAAGATTAAAAATAGTAAATAAAGAAAAATTGTTAGGAATATGTAGATATTAGAAACGACTGCATAATGATGTTGGCAAATAAAATGCTACAGCCATTTTGGAAAAAACAATAATGTCAGGTTAGAACCTTCCTCAAAATTTTGCTGAGGGAGATCAGCAGGGAGGATATGTCTGGGACTCTGGGGACAGAAGGGTGTGAGACCCTCGGGAGGGGCCAGCAGGATCTGTGGTGATTGGTAATGTCCGTCAAATATGGGAAGGCTCAGGTACAGAGTCACCAAAGCCACCAACCCAGGAAGACTCCTCACTGCTGTCTGTATGAATGGCCATCCTGAGCTGTGTACCATTCTTGATTTTTCATCCTTTAAGGCCTTCCCACTAATTGGAGAAAAAAGTGAAACGTGCTCCCCCTTCCCACTCGTGGTCCTCATGACCCTGTCAGCTCTGGGCCTGAGCACTTCCCGCTCCTGAGGTATTCCCTGGATTCTCTCCTAGTCATCAGACTTCGAGGCAGATCATGCCAAGCACGCTCTGTGTCAGAACTTTCCACTGGCCACCTCTTCCCCTGGGGATCCTCTTCTCAAAGTGCTTTCACTTTGCTCAGGTTGGTCTCTGCAAAAATCCTATTGCCTTTCCACAAGGGCATCCTTTGTCTACCTGATTTAGTCATAATGCTCAAATCAGCTGATCATCTGGAACTAGAAGGCCTCAGTATGACTTCAATCATGGATCGGTCACTGATGAGCGAAATTGGATTAATTGATTGATTGATTGATTGATTTGTGGGTTCAGGGTTTGAACTCACGACCTTGAACTTGCCAGGCAGGCACTTGTGCCATGGAGCTATCTCCCCAGCCCCCAAATTTGATGTTTTTAGAATTTGCCTCATTCATTGAGTCAGCAGGAGGGAGCCATGGTCACTCACCAGCCACTCGTGAATCACGCCTCCAGGAGAGGGGAGCTGCTAGGAGGGTTCTCATGCCCTTCACTCACACAAAGCACGCACCTGGGGCAGCTCTCACTTCCAGGAAGCCTCTGTGCTCTGCTTCTAAAGACGGTGGGCAGTTTTTCCCTAGCCAGATCCTGGGGTGGGTGCTACATCTAAGAGAGAAATAGTGAGAGCAGTGCTGCTCAGACGTGAGCACAGGCCCCACCAGCAAGAGGGCTTCTGAAATCAGAACAACACGTGTTGTAATGACTTTCCAGCTGACGCTATGACCGCTATTCTGGGTCTCCTCTTAGGGAACCACTTAGCTACTCAGAGTCAAGGTGACTATGAGTAACAGTACAACAAAACTCACAGTAGTGTAAAGAAATAACAACTTTAATTTCCTCCTCCTCTCAGTGGGCTACATCTGGCACTGGTCTCCATAGGGTGAGGGCTCCTGGCCCTTCTAGCTCTTTACTCCCCATGTATCCCCCCATCCTCAAAGGGTGACCCCAAAAAATGTTCCTAATTCTGTGATCCACACACAATCCAATCAGCAGCAGGGAAGGAGCGGGCCTTACTCCTTCTTTCCAAAGCTGTATCTTTGAAGTCCCAAGAGCCACTTTGTTCCAGTACAGAAGGATATAAAAGAAGATCAAGTAAGTGGAGAGACGTACTATGTTCATCAGAGGAAGACTTAACATTGTAAGGCTGCCATTGCTCTCTGAGTTAATCAGTTAAACTGACATTAAAATAAAATTAAGCTGCTATCCAAACTCATCAAGCATTTTGGAACCTGACAAACAGACAAAACAATTATATCAAACAATAAATGTCTTGTCAGTCAAGCCAGCTTTGAAAATAAGGAAGAGACAAGTAGAATTGTGGTGATCACACTGAATAAAACGCAAAACTCCTAAAATAGAGTGCAATGGAGCTACAAAGAGTCCAAGGTGGGCAATGTTTATTTACAAATTTTTTGGTTCACCCATTCTCCTTCTCCATGGATAGAGCCAGGAAACGACCACTTCCAATGGCTGACAGAAAATGGGCTGGGATAGTGGAATCAAGTCCCCCAGAACTTGCCTGCTGTTCTACCAAGAAGGAACAAAAGCAGTGTGTAGTTGCATGTGAGTATCAGCCCCATGAGAGGACACAGGAATTCAACAACAGAGACAGAGAGCTGGTAACATCCAGAAGGCAGGGACAGGAACATTGCAACGACACCGAAGATGCAGAAATTTGCATCTAGTCCTGTAGTTGGACAGGGGTTGAGGTGTTGGGTATGTGGAGGTTTCCCACTCTGAGAGGGTAAATGGAAAAGAGGTAGTCCCAGCAGGGGCACAGAAACCTGTACCTTGCAGGTGCACAGCCTGAATACCTAAGAGCTCTAGGTCTGGTCCGCAGGCTTGCTCTGGAGGAATCTGCTTCATCTCCCAGTGACCTCCCAGAGCAGTGTGGTCGGAAGCTATGTTCAGAAAGGTCCTGTTTGAGTGTGTACTGTTCTGGTGTTTAGCATGCCCATTAAGTTCTTATCTCTGAGACTTTGAAGACACTCCCCTGCCTTGCTTGAGAAGATGGCAGCCTCATGAGACAAGCTTGGCTCGAAGGGTGGCTTCCACATAAATTCACTGAGAGGCCTACGCTGAGGAGACCTTGAACTACAACATGGAAGGTATAAGACGGTGCTTTCTTTTGGAATTGGTGCATCTCCTCTCTGAGACAGAAGTGTAACCAGGATTAAAGATACCTGGTTACAGGGTTGAGCCTGCCAGACTACATGCGTCCCACCACCCACCCCCCAGCACAGAACTGTGTGGTTCAATCATCCTCCAATCCTTTAGATGCATCTGGGACACCATAGCTGCAGCCTTTGCCCTGCCACAGGGAGCACAAGAAACACCAGAGAGGCTGGGACATGGGAGCATAAGTCCCAGAGATAAGAACTTAATGGGCATGCTAAACACCAGAACAGTACAAACTCAAACAGGCCCTTTCTAAACATAGCTCCCAACCACATTGCTCTGGGCAGTCACTGGGAGATGGAGCAGAATCCTCTAGAGCAAGCCTGCCGACCCTACCTAGAGCTCTTAGGTATTCTTACGTATTCCTATGCCAGCTTGAGCTACGCAGTGAGTTTTAAAACCAGCCTGAACTACAAAGTGTGACTCTGCTTCATAAAGTTAAAAAGAGAAAACAAAAGACAAAAAGAAAAAGAAACACCAGAGAAAACATGTTCCCGGAGTGGTGTGCCCCCAGAGGGAAGGTTTTCCTAATTTACACATGGCTTTGTCGTCACACTAGAAAAAGACAGAAGTCTCCACCTGTAGGGAAAGAAGTTTCCCTAGTGTTAGAAATGGAAAGAGTAAGAAAGATCCAAAAGGCATATAGATATAGTGGAAGTTAAGAAACTGCTCAAAAGGAAAAAACAACTGGCATAGAGGAAATGACAAAAGAAGGAAATGGGGGGAGAGAATATGTCTATATGCACAAAAGAGCTATGATAATTTTACTACTAATTTCTTTTAGTTCACTGAAAGGAACCATTAGGGCTTCTATTGTTTGATCAATTTTGGATGGCCTGTACCTGGTCATCTGAGCAACTACTTTGAAGATAACGATGGAATATAATAACCACTGTTAATTTTCTATCTTTTTTTTTTTTGAAATTTTATGTCGCTTTCATTTGCTTGTTTGTTTGTTTGTTTCTTCCAAGTAAAGAACTGAATAGAGAACAAAAGTGGAAAATAAGAATTTTGAGGGCCAGCCAAACAGCTGAGCAGATTAAAGGGCCCGCAAGCAGACTCAAGGACTGAGGGTTCAATTAGATCAATACAAGTCTGATCTTGTAGTGAGACCCTGGACACCCTGTAGACTCTTCCATAAAAAAAAAAAAAAAGCATTTGTTTGGCAAGTGCAGGGTACTGAGTTCAATCCCGGGTACTGAAAAATAAGTTGTTTTTTTTTTTTTTTCAATACAGCATACGTCTTAGTTACTCTTCTCTCCTTGCTGGGACAAATACCAGACACTCAAAATGAAGGAAGGAAAGGTTTTATTGAGCTCACAGTTTGTGGAGATTTCTGTTTATATACAGCTGGCTCTAAGGCAGAGTGGCACATGGTAGAGAGCAGCCTTTCATGGTGGCAGCAAAGAGCAGAGAGGAAGGGAGCGGCAGCAGCTCAGGCAGCTAGCTAGCCTCTCTCCCTTCCTTACAGTGTAATGCAGATTAGCTGCCCCAGGGCAAGCGCAGCATCCACACACACAATAACCAATCACAAACTCCAGAAGCCCCTCCATGACGGCTTGAGGCTTTCGGAGGACACCATGCACAAACCATAACAGCATGGGTTGAGGTAAACCAAGGAAATCCATAAAGGAATGAAAGGGCTGTGTCAGCAGTGAGGGAATCTGGAAGAGCAAATCAGGAAATGGCTTCCATTGGTTTTTTGTTGCATCCTTGGTGTTATGGTTTATGTCTAGTTGTTCCCCCAAAGCCTCATGTAGTCACTGGGCAGGGACTTCTAGAGTTTGAGACTTGATCCATGATCCCTGGGATGGGTTTTAGTACTGATGGGATTATGGGTCGAAGTACTTCTGGGATTATGGGTGTAGGCTAAGGTGGGGGCTAAGGCGGAGAGCCTGAATGTAATATAAAGAGAGACAGAAAGACAGACTGGAGCTGTTGCTCTCTGCTGCCCTGTTTAGTTGGCTACTTCTGCCACCATTTTGTTGCTGTTCTGCCTCCATGAACTGGATGCTCTCTGCTCTGTTCCACTCAGCCTTTAGCCAGCCAAATATGGACTGAAACCTACACAAACTGTGAGCTAAATAAACCTTTTCTTCCTTCATCTTGAGTGTCTGGTATTTGTCTCAGCAACGAGTAAAAAGTAACTAAGACACTTGGGGACTAAACTGCTAATACACTGTTCATGGAGGTCTTTTAGATAAACATTACCATTAAATGCTAGCAGACCTCAGTGCAAACTTAAAGGTGTCTGTGAAATGCAAGACAGCCATAAAAATAGCTAAAAGGCCATGATATTAGCAAAATTGTTCTGTGATAGGGGACCACATGCTTCTGTGGCTACATGAGCTACTCTGCTTGGTGTTATGGGTTCTCAAGCAGAAGCCAGACCAGAGTCCAAATTGAAATTTAAATTGAGCCTTTAATCCCGAGCTCGGGGCCTTCCTGACTTCCACTCATGCAGGAGAGAAGACAGAAGAGCCCTGAGTGATAGAGAACAGGGTTTTTATACAGAAACTACTTTTCACTTAACACGTACTGATTTTTTTAAATTAATCATTTGTAACCTACCAACGCTTACAGGCACAAGTTACAAATTAACTAGACAATAGATTGAGCAGAGTATCCAGATGGACTTTGAGTTTTAACAAAACAAAATCCTTAGCTACACTCCTATGCTGATCAACAGGCAGTCAAGCCTAAGCTTATTACCTAGAGGTGGTGATTTCCTTAGGTACATATACAGCAACGTGAATCACTTTGACTTATGTTAGTGCAATTCAACACATTCTGAGGTGATCAGCCTTTGATCCACACAAATACTGTGTCCTATTACCAAGAGCAGTTATAAAAAGAACTCATTATCTCAGGGGGGACTTCCCGGACATGTAGGCTTAAGGTTGTAATTTTTAAACTACTGAGTAGTCTTGAATGCCCTGTTGCTAATTCACAAAGAAATTACCTCAGTGAGTCTGAAATCTAAGTAATCCATCACACTTGGTAGCTGCTAGAGGAAGAGGCAGAGAGTAGGCTACAGCAGAGGTCATCCTTGGAGCAAGACACACTCACCAAACCTGAAGTTCCTGGTCCATCTTTGGCAGGAAGAAAAGGAACACGGGTTTCCCCCTTCTTCAACAGCTGTGAGCCTGCAGAGGACAACCAGGTCCTTGAGTCACATCCGCCCTTGTGACATCATGCCCATCTCTTCCTCTACCACCTGATGGGGCCCCTGGCTGGGCTAGAGGAGAAACAACCAGAAATGGATGGACACCTGAGGCCCCTTCTCCATCATGGGCAGTCAGTGTTGTGTAAGATTCCATTAGACTCACTCTCGGGGATGGAGAGAGGTACCAGAAATGAGAAGTTCCAGATAACTCTTTGGGACTTAGGCAGAGTAGGGAGCAGGAACTTTGGGGTCTCTGCAGAGTGGCTGGTCCTTACCCATTCTCCCACCTGATTCTGATTGCAGAAGCCTAAACAAAATGAAGAACCAAAAGAAAAGGAGGTGAAGGTATGTAGATGAGAGAATATGATACTATTAACCCCGAACCTCAAGGTCTCTAGAAGTTGAAAAGCCACTTCTGGCCCTACTCATTGACTCAGGACTGGTCTCTTCTCCCTGACATCCCCTGCTTATCTATGTGCACAGTATCCATAAGGGGAAAGGTAAATAAGGGTTAGTCTGAGTCTGTATGGAATGGAGCGACTAGAAGTAGGTACAGATGTTAGTAGAAGCAATGAGAGGCTGGACCCTGGAGGCCTGTGGAGCTACATGAGACCTTAGGGGTCAGCATGCTAAGCTGGTTGAGAACTCAGGTGCAAGCACAGTTACAGAGGTTCTTCTTCCTGAAAACCCACTGGCTCCTCACACACACAGTGCGTCTTCCCATCAGAAAGTGTTTCTGCCAGTTTTAGGACCTGTAAAGTCCACCAAGCAAGAATTCCCCACTTCATCAATGTGGGCAGTGTGACTCAGACAGTGGCCACAGTGGCTGAAGACGCAAGCAGGGCAGAAGTAGTGGAAAACCACACCCTGCTCTCCTGGGTCCTCAGAGTCACTGGAGGAAGCACAGACTATAGACAGCTGCCTGTCTCCTGGTGACAGATACACTGGGGGTCCTTTTCCTGCCCAGTGTGCAAAGGCTCAGAGACTCCACTTTCCTTTAATACTCATTCTGCACCAGCTTCTCCAGGGTATTGACCACATTCAGGACACCTCAACTGTCCCCTCTTACCTGGCATGGCAACCTTGTTCATTTGAACCATTGACTGGACAGTGCTTCCAAGCCCCTGGCCTTTCACCTATGACTTCGAATTCCAGTCTCCTTCAACCGCCACTTTTCTGATCTCACCTGCTCCTAACTTCTGTACTCTGTGATGTAAGATTAGGAGCACTGACACCCTTGCCTGGTTTCCAGTTTCATGGAAAGTCATTCAGCACTACACTACTAGGTACAATGTTAGCTAGAGTAGATTTTGTCTTTGTTCTTTTTCTGCTTGATAAGGTTCCCTTCTAGCCCATTTCTCTGAGCAATTTTTTAAAAAAATTGCACTCTCCCTCCAGGGGATGGAGAGATATACCAGCAATGGAAAGTTCCAGATGACTCTATGGAACCTAGGCAGAATGGGGAGCAGAGACCTTAAGGTCTTTGCAGAGCAGCTGGCGCTCACATTTTTTCCCATTCCATTCTGATTGCAGACAGAAAATCAAGATAAAGACAAAGAAGAGAAAAAGGACTTGAAGGTATGTAAATGAGAGACTATGATACTAACGACCACTGACCTCAAAGCACCTACAATTTAAGGAATCACCTTTGATCTTACTGAGTTGGCTCAAGACTGGTCTCATGTACCAAAAGTCTCCTCCATACCCATATGCAAAGAATCTATGGCAATGAAAAGTTGAATGGTGGGAAGTGGAAATGTTAGTAAGTGTTAGCCTGAGTCTATAAGTGCTAGAGTGAAAAGACGTAGGCACAGACATCAACAGAAGCAAAGAGAGTCCAGATCCCAGAGGACTGTGGGGCTATAAGAGACCTCAGGGGTCAGCATGGTACTCTGGTTCAGGACTGAGGTGTAAGCACAGTTGCAATGGTTCTTCTTTATGAGGACACTTTGGAGACACACACACACACACACACACACTTGAGTTTTTCCATTTGAAAGTTTTGGCTAGTTCTATGAGCCTGTTGAGTTCATCAAGTAGGGATTCCCCACTTCATCAATGAGGACGGTCTAACTCAGTGGACACAATGGCTGAAGACAAGAATAGGGCACAAGTCAGTAGCAGGGAGCCTACCAAGCTCTCTTAGGCCCTCAGAGTCACTGGAGGAAGCACAGACTATAAAGAGCTGCCTGTGTCTCGTGGTGACAGATGGTCCTTTCCTTGCACAGTTTGCTGCTTCCTGAGAAACTATGCCGGAGCAAAGGCTCAGAGACTGCATTTTCCTTTAGTACTCATCAGCACCAGCTTCTCCAGGGTGCTAACCCAATGCAGGACACCCCGACTGTCCTCTCCTACCTGGCATGGCATCCTTGTTCATTTGGGCCGTTGGCTGGACGGTGCTTCCAAGCCCCTGGCCTTTCACCTCTAATGACTTCGAATTCCAGTCTCCTTCAACCGCCACTTTTCTGATCTCACCTGCTCCTAACTTGAGCACTCTGCGGCATAAGATTAAGGAGCACTCTGGCCTTGTGTCCAGTGTCATGGACAGTCATGAGTGCTACACTACTAGGTGCAATGTGAGCTGTAGTAAATTTTGTAGATGCCCTTTTCCACTTGAGAAGGTTCCCCTCTAGCCCATTTCTCTGAGGATTTTTTTATAAGATCAGACTGTCTGCCTAGGGGATGGACAGATGTAAACCAGTGGAAAGTTCCAGATAACTCTATGGAACCTAGGCAGAATGGAGAGCAGAGACCTTGGGGTCTTCCCAGAGCAGCTGGCCCTCACATTTTCTCTCATCCCATTCTGATTGCAGAGCGATAAACAGGATATAGAAACAAAGGGGAAAAAGGCGTTGAAGGTATGTAAATGAGGGCATATGAGATTACTGACACTTGACCTCAAGGCCCCTAAAAGTTAAAGAACCACCTCTGATTCTACTGAATTGGCTCAGGATTTGTCTCATGTCCCCAAACTCTCCTCCTTATCTATGTGCACAGCGTCCATGGAAGTGGAAGTGAATCAGTGTTAGCCAGAGTCTGTGGGGATGGAGTGACTAGAAGTAGGCACAGATGTCAGTAGAAGCAGTCTGGACCCTAGATGCTTATTGAGCTAAATGTGACCTCAGGGTTGAGCATTTTAGCATGATTCAGAACTGAGGGGCAGGCACAGTTGCAGAGGTCCTTCTTCATGGGGACCCACTGGCTCCTCACACACACGCAGTTCTTGCCCTCAGAAAGTGTTTTTGCTAGTTCTATGAACCAGTGAGGTCCATCAAGCAAGTCATGGTGAGGACAGTGCAAATCAGACAGTGGGCACAATGAATGAAGACGAGAGCAGAGTAGAAGTAGGGAAAAACCCCAGCCAGCTCTCACGGATCCTCAGCACCACTAGAGGAAGCATGGATCATAGAGAACGGCCTGTGTCTCATGGTGACAAACACACTGGGGGTTCTTTCCCATTTTTTTAAATAAAAAACAACTCTACATTTATTGGCCTTCAGCAAAAACATAAAAACAATACGAACAAGTGTTTTACAAACGTTCCTGGGGCAAAACACTTACACGACTGCCTTTTTACATGTCATCATAACTACCATTGCCTCATTTCCCTGCTGTTTGAATTCCCTGATTGTTTCTAGTAGGAGACACTTTGTAGCAGAGCAAGGTCATCTCCTTTCAGCATGATCCGACCCAGTTGTCTTCTTGACTTTGTTTTAGAATGAATTTCTTCTGCATCACCTAATACGAGATTCATGTGCTCATCAAAACCAATAATACAGCCCTCTGTCCGCATGTTCACTTGCTCATACAGCCACATCTGGATCCGGGACCTATTCTGCAAGTATCTGAAGATGAGGTTGATGGGCTGCACCATCACCTTCTGCACCTTACTTTCTGACCCTGACCCCAACACACCATGATGGAGGCGAACAAAGATGACACAACACGCTTGGGGGTTCTTTTCTTGGCCCAGTTTGTTGTGTCCTGTAAAACTTAGCTGCAGCAAAGGCTCGGAGAGTCCATTTCCTTTTCCCCTCATCAGCATCAGCTTCTCCAAGGTGCTGACCCCCTGAAGGACATCCCAACTCCTACCTGGCATGGCACTCCTGTTCATTTGAATCATTGACTGGACAGTGCTTCCAAGCCCCTGGTCTTTCTTTCTCCTCTAATGACTTTTAATTCCATTTTTCCTTAGCCACCACCTTGGAGATTTCTGAGGGTCTGGCGAAAGAAGGTTTTAAAGATGTCTTGACCAAGAAAATAGCTTAGCAGTCTAAGTGCCTTTCTGGCAAAGGCAAAGACCTGGGTTCGATCCCTGGTACTGCATGCAGTGCCCTCCCTGGAATCCCAGGTGTGCCCTGTAGCCACCAAAACCGGCCATGGTGGTGTATACCTGTAATCCCAGTGCTAAGGAGGCTGAGACAGGAGGATCACTATGAGTCTGAGTTGCTTAGTGAAACCTTGTGCCAAATAAATAAATAACTTTTTAAAAAATTACATCGCCACCCATGTCCAACCTGCAGCCTGCCTTTTTCTTTTCTCTTTTTATTTTTTCCCTTTTCTCTTTTTAAAGTTATAATAGAAACTCTAAAAATAAAGGCATTTTGTTATGTGCTTATATTTATTAACTATGTTATATATTTTTATGGAGCCTGAGCCAAAATTCTTTTCACTCGATGATAATGATGATGATGATGGTGATGATGATGATAATGGCAAGTAAGTGGCAGGCCACAGATTGGACGCAGTTGGACCCATCACAGACCAGATCTTTATAAAACAATGAAAATCATTTCTGCAAAATACATGTAAAAAAATCCCACAGAATGTTAGACTTATTTTTAATCACAAGACTGAACATTCACAGTGGTACATCTTGATTTGCTAGAAAGTATCCATCTGCATATTCTCTGCGCTATGGAACTGAAGAAGCCATCAACCAGGGTACCCCAAAGGGTGGAGACAAAGAAAGACCCCACATACCCAAAACAGACAACCAACCAAAACAAATGCTCTGGCTGAAACACCAGAAGTGGGGCAGACTGTTAAGATAAAACTGTTAAGACAGAAGAAAATACCTGCTGTGCTTAAACACTGCAGAAAAATCGATGGCCTTATCCCGACCCATGCTACAGCAGAGCGGGGCATGCAGACCTCCATCTTTTCCATGTGGCAGTGAGAATTCACACCTTCTCTGCCGGGATGGTTTCAAAGAAGTTTCCATAGATAGCCATGGGGGGAAAGTTACAGTGTGGGGATAGGTAATTCATTTACAGTATTGAGTCTTATAAGTTATAAGCATGATTCCTATATCTCTTTACTTGCATACCTGATTTTCATAGCATTTTATAGTTTGTATCATGCAAGTCCTATACATGCTTTCCTAGATTTACAATTTAGTGTTTCACACTAGAGTTACTGTAAGTGGAATTTATTTTTCAATTGGAGATTATCAGTGCATTATTACAAGGTAGAAATGTAATATCTTTATTTTTATCCTGTAACCTTGGTGAACTAGTTCATTAGTTTCAGGAGGGCTCTGATCCTTGCACGAGCATGCCATCTGCAATGCCAGTTTTCTTTCTCGCTTGTGCCCCACATTTCCTTTGCCCATCTTATTGCCCTGGCTCTAGCTGCCAGTACTCTATGACAGAAGATTAAGGAGCACTGACATTTCTACCTTGTTTTCAGTTTCATGGAAAAGCATTCGGTTCTTCACTACTAGATGCTGTGTTAGCTGGAGGACTTTTTGTATAGGTACTTTTTGCACTTGAGAAGTTTCCCCTCCACCCCATGTTTTCGTACTTTTTTTCTTTTTATCATGAGTGGGTGAGTTCTAGCAAATACTTTTTCATTAAGTATATATTAATTAAGATGGTCATAAGCCGGGCATGGTGGCGCACACCTGTAATCCCAGTACTCGGGAGGCTGAGGCAGGAGGATCAATGAAAGTTCGAGACCAGCCTGGGCTATAAAAATGAGCTCAAGGCCAGCCTGAACTGCATAACGAGACCCTGTCTCAAAAAGGCAAAAAAAAAAAAAGATGGTCATATTATTCTTTTTGCTTCAGCCTAGAAATGTAGTTATATCAATTGATTTTCAACCAGTGCACTAGATGGAACCCACCTAGATCATGGCATATGATTCTTTTTATATATACCGAATTTTTTACTAACATTTAATAAAAGATTTTTTTTTTTCTTGTTTCAGAACTTTTGTTTGTTTGTCTATTTTTATGGCCGGCTCAGCCTGCCCTGAGTGCAGGTCTGGCACAGCATGTGGTGCTGGGGATTGAACGGCAGTCCCTGCAGCCACCTAAGCTTTACCTAAGCAGGCCCTTTAGACCACTGAGCCATCCTGCTGGGCCCCAGAAATGTTTATCTTTTTTTTTTTTCTTCTTTTTTTTTTTGGTGGTACCAGGGATCAAACTCAGGACCCTGCACCTTCCAGGCAAGCACTTATTCCACTGAGCTGTCTCCCCGGCCCCTTAACAAAAGATTTATATTAAGGATTTTATATTTTTTCATAACTGATGATGTTGGGCATCTTTTGTGGTATTTCTGGGTCATTCAGAAATCACTCATTAAGACTTTTGTCATAAACTTGTTCTCATTATTCTATGGTTCCACTGCATGATTGAACCAAGCATTGAATCCCTTATTGATGCACATTTAATGTTTCTTGATATACATTATTGCATCTAGCCAAAATAACTAACTTGATATACCTTGGTGCCAGTGAACTAGTGTTTCTAGTGCCTTGCCTCTGTAACCACATTTTGAGCGTGCCTGCAGGAAAGAATGACATTTTGCCCAGCAAGGGTCCTACTGTTGAATCCATCGCGATAGGCACCAGGATAATAGGTGCTCTAGGATGCGGTTGCTCTCTCCACTCCCCCACTCTTCCTGCCAACTTGTGGTTGGAAGATTACAGATCTGGGCACGATGCAACCGTTTGGGACCTTACCACTGGCGATTTATTTATTTATTTATTTATTTATTTATTTATTTATTTTTTGTCTTTTTGAGACAGGGTCTTGCTATGCAGTTGAGGCTGGCCTTGAGCTCACTTTTGTAGCCCAGGTTGGTCTCGAACTCACACCAATCCTCCTGCCTCAGCCTCCCAAATGCTGGGATTACAGGCGTGAGCCACCACGCCCAGCTACCACTGGCGATTTAGATCACAGGCCTGAGGGGATTTGAGGAATCTAACTGTAACTTAGATGTGAGGACTCTAAATGTCCATCTGGCACAGGCATTTAGCAGTAAGTAAACCGGTCTCCCCAGAATTGCAGGCAGAGGAAAGTGGCTTTTCACAGTTAATCAGAGCATGGGACCTATGCCTAGGGATGCCAGGTAAGCAAAGAATTAAAAATGGGTACTAGCCGGGCGTGGTGGCGCACGCCTGTAATCCCAGCACTCACGAGGCTGAGGCAGGAGGATCGATGTGAGTTCCAGACCAGCCTGGGCTACAAAAGTGAGCTCAAGGCCAGCCTGAACTGCATAGTGAGACTCTGTCTCAAAAAGCAAAAAAAAAAAAAAAAAAAAAAAAAAAAAAATGGGTACTGAGCTATACTGGAAGCAACCTAGCATGCCTCATTCTTGTCCTCTGAATAACTACTATGAAGACAACAGTATGCGATGTCTTAGTTATTGTAACTGTCCCACTAACCTGTTGTGAAACTGTTTCATTGCTGTTTTCACCTTTTTTCTTATTAAAATAAACAACAAATAAAGCAACCTAGATAGACTTCCTTCCACTAAAAAACATTTCCTCCTCCTGATTTCAGAAGGCTGTCAAATTTAGAAAAACCATAGTCAAATCTGATGAAAAAACACCAAAAGGGAAAGCAGTGCAGAAGGTAAGGCCCAAGAACATCAATCTCAGCCCAAAGTAGAAGGTACAGGTTCCCAAAGTTAGAGGCAACCCTTGACCTGCCACATCCCCGAACTTTTTCACCACAGTGATGGCAGTCTTCCCTGTGGTTCACCATTTTCAATGGCCATGGAATATATTATCCAGAGCAAGATGAACTTATGAGAAAATTGTGTTGCTGTTAACTATTACTCAGAATAGGCACCAAAAACCGAAAAACATCCCAGACAACCCGAATTGGGTGTCTTCTATGAGGCTGGATGCATAGTGACTGATTCACTCTTGCTGGATTCTTCTCTAGTTGCTCCATCAGAAGGAGTAAGGCAGATGACGGAGGCAGACAGACTTGGCTGGGGGAGGAGACACGCCGAGGAGTGGAGCTTGAAAATTAGGGAATGGTATCATGAGTGCTGAGGAGGGAATATATGAGCACGCTAAGGGAATCTCAAGGCCAAATTTCTGTGGGAGCGTGTCCACATGTGTGTGCGCGCGCATATGTGTGTTGGTAGAAGCTTAAGGCATGGAACGGAAAACAGGCCTCAGGGAGTGTGGAGCACATCTTGATTGACAGGAGGAGGAGCAGGCCATGGATGGAGGTGGGGCCAGGGAAGACAGGGAAGGGTGAGCAAAGGATGCCACTTCGCCACAGGTAGGAGGGTCTGAAGGGCAGGTAAGGGATGCTAGATAGGTAGTCAGACCCAAGTGGAGCCTCTGGGTCCCGATATTCTTGCTCTAAACTGGCCAACCAGTTTCATGGAAAAGCAGGTGAGATAGCAAGAGCAGGAGGGCTCCCATCTCAGCAAGAGGACGCTGAGTCTCAGAGGTGGAGGTGTTGTGTGTGTACAGTAAGTGACATGGCAGAGAAGCGGCCAGAGGTAGGACACCTTCCTAGTCTTTTGTGTTCACATACTGCCCTGCATGGCAGTCTTGGACTTTAGAAGAAGAAAATATTATGTTTGATAAGGATTAGAGGACTTTTGGAAAAGCACTCTGGGGATAAGGTTTTGGGGATTATATCCTCAAATGTCCTTTTTTTCTTTCCTCGAAACCCCTTCTCTTCAAAGACGGTGGCACCTGAAGACATGGTCCGCGCAGGCACGAAGATCCAGGCCTGGTGGCGAGGCACTCTGTTGCGACGAACCCTGCTGCATGCTGCCCTCAGGGCAAGTGTTATTCAGTGCTGGTGGAGGCAGACGCGAGCCAGGCAAATGCAGATGCGGCAATGGGAAGCACTGGAGTTATACAAGCTGCAAATCTGGGCAATCGTGAAGCTGCAGTCCTGGGTCCGAATGTTGCTCGTCCGCCAGCGATACCGTGATATGCTCAATGCTGTCCACATCATCCAAGGCCATTGGCGTGGTCGCATTTGCCAGTTCCATGATACTTTCCAGGGCAGCTATGAGCTTACAGGAAGCCACCTGCAACTTCAGCTCGATATCTGCCTGGGATCTCAGGTTTGTCGCATTACAGACTGCATCCCATTTCCAATAAAGAACTAACTTGGTCTGCTCCAAATGCAGTATGTGTCACTCCATCTTTATTAGATGAGCCCCTGGAAGCTCTTGTCTAGGGTCAGAAATACTCATGCCAGGTTAGAATATCCCTCAAAATTTTGCTGAGGGAGATCAGCAAGGATCTGAGACTGTGGGGACAGAGGGGTGCAAGAGTATCTTGTGAGATCAGTAGGGACTCATGGCGACAGGCAATAAACGTCAAAGGTCAGAGGTTTCACCTGCAGAGTCACCAAGGCCACCAACTCAGGAAGACTCCTCACTGCAGTCTGCATAAATGGTAGCCCTGAGCTGAGTACCATTCTTCACTTTTCATCCTTCAGCGCCTTCCCATTAAATTGAGAACAAGGTGACAAGCACTCCTCCCCACTCATCGCCCTCCTCGTGACCCTGCCTGCTCTGGACCTGAGCACTGCCCCTTCCTGAGATATTCTCTGGATGCTCCTCTAGTCATCAGACCTCCGGGCAGGTCATGCCAGCTGAGTATGGACTGAAGCCATACTCAGCTGGCTCCAAGGCAGAATGGCACATGGCAGAGGGCAGAAGGCATTCGTGGTGGTGGAAGTCAGCGAAGAGCTGTGGAGCAGTGGCTGCAGCAGCCCGCAAGACTCTCTCACTCTCTTAGGTCACAGCCTGGCTCTCCGCCCCAGGACAGGTGTAGCGCTCACACCCATAACTCCAGCATTGGATTGTGAATTAGTCATCAACTCCAGAAGCTGCCCTGTGACTGTACAAGGCTTTGGGGAACAACTAGACACAAACTATAACAACTCGTAACCTCTGATATACAGGTTTAGATTTGACTTACTGTGTCAGGTGAATTAGGCAGGGTTACCTCTACATTCACACACATACTCACACACACTCACACTCACACACACACACACACACACACACACACACATGCACAGTGTTCTGTAGTCTCTTACACAGTCCATGTTTCAATACCACACCCTTAGAGTCACATTACTGTCCAAGGATGCATGCTGCCCAAGGTCCACGTGCAGACATACCTGCTCTAGCATGCACCCAACAAGGAGTGTTTCCATCTCTCCTCACTAGCCAGTCCTAAATCCTGCCTGCCCTGCCTTGCCTTTATGTGAAAATGCCAACAAGTCCTGGGGTTAAGCCCTGCTCTTTCTCCTGCCCACTGTCATGTCCCAGAACACAGAGCTCCCCCTGCAACCCTGTGGGGATGCAGCGATGTCCACTCCATGACCTGCGAGAGTGACAACTATTTCCTGAGCTGCTTCAGTGTCTGCTCCTGTGGCTACCCCTCACCGACCATCTTATGTGAGAAAAGAACTCTGTACATATGTATGTTGATAAATGTGAAATTCATATGACTAAAGTTATTTTGAGATTAACATATATGACTCACCATTAACATCAGATGAACAAGTAACCAGCATCTGTGCATTCCCGTTGTTAAACAGCTGCCACCTATATCAAGTTCTGAAGCAGCTGTACCACCCTAAAAGAAAATCCCATCCCCCTAAGTGAGACTGTCACTATCTCTGAGGTCCTTGGCAACCCTTGATGTGCATTCTCTTCACAGACTTGCCTATGGTGCTTACACTTCATAAGTAGAATCCAGTCATACAGTATGAGTTAGCTTCTTTCACTTAACACAGTGTTTACAAGATTCATTAGCATTGTAGCAGTATTCAGGATTACACTGTTGAATAATATTCCAGGGGACAGGTACATGACACTGCTTTTCCATATCTCTGGCTCTTTTTTTCCCCATGTATCTGTTGATGGATATTAGATTCCTTGTACTTTGGGCTCTTATCTATCTATCTGTCTGTCTGTCTGTCTGTCTGTCTATCTATCTATCTATCTATCTATCTATCATCTATCTATCTATTTATTTATTTATGTGTTTATTTTGTGGTATCAGGGATTGAACTCAAGACCTTGCACTTTCCAGGCAAGCACTTATTCCACCATGCTATCTCCCCACTCCAGGGCTTTTATGAATAATGCCACTATAAGTGGTTAACACTTGTGCTGATGTTATACACCCCCAAGTCACATCCAAAGGTTCCAATTTTGTATACTCTTTCTTATACATTAGTACAGTCTTTTTTGTGTGAAATGGTGTTTCATTGTGGTTGTGATTTACATTCCCCTAATGACTAAGGATTTTGAATATCCTTATGCAATTATTGACCATTTGTAGAGTATCTTCTTTGAGCAAATGTCTGCTCAGATGCTTAGCAATTATTTTCATTAGGTTATGCTCATCTCTTGTTGTTCAATATGTAGTATTATAATCAATGAATAATGATATAGCCTTACACATCCTAATACTTAGTGTACTGGTTGATACATTGTGTTAACTTGAAACGTTTAGAAGTTTAATTAAATGATTCAGCAGAGAGCCAGGATTCTTAGTTTGTAAATATCCTCATCCTATGCAAGAAGAGGGCATGGCCATTGTGTAAGTTCTACACCCCCAGCCCCAGGGTAGCTTGTTTATCACATAAGAAGGGGAGAGAGGCTGGCAAGAGGCTGCAGCTGCTGTCCTTCCCTTTGCTCTTCACTGTTTTCTGCTGCCATGAATTCTTGCCCTCCGCCATGTGCCACTCTGCCTGGGAGCCAGCTGGGTATAGCTTGAAACCTCCACAGATTTCCTTCTTTAATTTTGGATGCCGGGTTGGTTTGTTTGTTTCCCCAGCAATAGAGTGAAAAGTAACTGACACACTTAGGACCAAGGGTCCCACCATCCCTGAATCATTTTCCAACAGTTATTTTCTTCTGAATTATTTCTTTCTGATAATTTTAAGTGTGTGTGTGTGTGTGTGTGTGTGTGTTTGTGTGTGTTTATTCTATTGTTGTGCTTCCATTTCATGTACACATTCCACTCTGCCTCTGTTGGTGTTGGGTCTCTCTGTCTCTGTCTGCCCCTTATCATGTGGTTTTCGTGTTCCTTTCTCCTCCATCTTAACCTTTCTCTGTGTATACCTCTTCTAATGCAATGTCTTTCTATATATGCTTCTGTGACTCCTGAATTTTCTAGCTCTGTATAATTCTGATAAAATTCATGCGTATGTAATCCTCAGACATAGCTCTTCCCTTCTAAATTCTGACTAGCACTTGAGATCCTCACAAGGAGAGGATGGAGAAGCGGCAGAAGAAACACCAACACGGGTCCTCCAGGGTGTTGGAGGTAGTGCATAGCCAGGCTCGGCGCAGCATGTACAAGTGCCTCAAAGAATATCAGAACAATGATATCCTGATTTGATAGATAGATGGATAGATAGATGATAGATAGATAGATAGATAGATAGATAGATAGATAGATACATAGATAGATACATAGATACATAGATAGATACATAGATAGATAGATAGATAGATAGATAGATAGATAGATAGATAGACAGACTAGACATGGTTGGTATAATGATGAATGCATGAATGGCCTATGCCAAGCCAAGACTCAATTTTGATAAGTTGACACTACTGGTCTTGCTAGGATATCTGCAATGTCTTAATAATTATGCAGCTTCTTTAGCTGGATCTAGAAATCATGTCAATACAAGGCTAACTAGACAAAAGTATCTAAGATTTCCTAAGTTTCTGTACATTGGGATTTTCACACAAGGATAACATCTAAAGAAACATACAAAAGAACATACTTTTATATTTTTTTAGACAAGGGATAATCATTTCATGAAGGAATTAGAGAGCAAGTGGAATTCTGGACTAACATAGCAAATTCCAGGGGAGTTTTAAATGATATGTGAGGACAGATTATAAAAGTCACTGAATGACAAGGCTAACTCCAATGAGTTTATTTATTCAGGTTTATTATAGTCCCAGTCACCAGTGTCTGATAGGAAAGCTTATTTTCTCACCTTAGTACAAAAAAAAATCCCACAACTCCCAAAATAATCTTTATCACTTGTCAAATATAGTGAAAGACAAACAAATAGCCTTTCTGAAGTTTTGCTTCCTGCTGTAATTTCAGCTTAAAGCAATCAATGTACTTCTCCGGCATATTTTGAGGTGATGCACCATTAACTCCTTCATGAGCTATAGAGACTGTGCAGCTATAGCTGCTGGGAAACACAGAAAAAAATGCTTTTCAAGAATGGAACCAGGGGTGCAGCTCAGCAGCATGGCACTTACCCGTTGTGAGTTCGATTCCCAGTTCAAAAAAAGAATGGGGCCTACAGAGCAAAGTAGAGCCAAGACATAGAATAACTCGTAATGAGTGACTATGAGTAACAGTATAACAAAACTCACAGTGGTGTAATGAAATAACTTTATTTCTGCTCCTCTCCGTGGGCCACATCTGGCACTAGTCTCCATGGGGTGAGGGCTCCTGGCCTTTCTACCCCTTTATCCCCATGCATCCTCCCATCCTCAAAGGGTGACCCCAAAAGTAGCTGTTCCTAATTCAGTGATTCACACACAATCTAATCAGCAGGAGGGAAGGAGCGGGCCTTACTCCTTCTTTTCAAAGCTGTATCTTTGAAGTTCCAAGAGACACTTTGTTCCAGTACAGACGGATATAAAAGAAGATCAAGTAAATGGAGAGACATACGATGTTCATCAGAGGAAGACTTAACATTGTAAGGCTGTCAATACTCTCTGAGTTAATCAGTTAAACTGACATTATAATAAAATAAAAATAAATGACTATCCAAACTCACCAGGTGTTTTTGGGCCTGACAGAACAATTATATCAAAGAATAAATGTCCACAATTATTTTAGTCTGTTTTAACAAAAAGAAGATATAATGAATAGGACTATGCTCAGTCACATTGAAATGCACTAAAAATATAATAAACTAGAGTATTGGTCACAAATAAATCAGACCCACATGTGCAGAGATTATATTGTCTCAGTAATGTGATACCCTGAAAGAGCAAATGAAATTTAAAATGTCCAATAGATAGTGTGAAAGAATTTCTTCAATGAGACGAAAAAACTTGGATGAATAAAAGGATGACAGAAAGAAGGGAAAAGGTGTATATATATATACATATGCAGGATAATTTGGATAATTGTATTGCCAACCTCTGCTGGTCTATTGAAAAGAGCAATTAATGCTTATTTTTTTTCTTTTTAATTTCTTATGACTTTCTTTTTGATGTTGTTTCGTTCTGTTTTTCAAATCAATTTTTAGGCTTTTATCTGGTAGCCTAAAGAACTAATTTGAAGGCTGGGTGTGGTGGCACACACCTGTAATCCCAGCACTTGGGAGGCTCAGGCAGGAGGATCAATGTGAGTTGAATATCAGCCTGGGATACAAAAGTGAGCTCAAGGCCAGCCTGAACAGCATAGTGAGACCCTGTCTCAAAAAGAGAAAAAACAAAACAAAACAAAACTTATCTGAAGATAACATCATTCAATACAGTAAATGGGGTTGGGGAGATAGCTCAGTAGAGTAAGTGTTTGCCTGGTAAGCATAAGGACCTGAGTTCAATTCCCAGTGGTGAGAAAAAAAAAAAAAAAGAGAAGCCATTCAGTACAGCAACCATGGTTGAATTCCTATTACTTTGCTTAGTGAAATTTCGCATCATTTCTAATCCTTTTTAAGACAAAACTATTTTACATTCTTTAAAAATAAAATACTAATTAATAATAATAATAATATAGTGTGCAATAGAGGCCTCAGCAATTGAGAATCTAAGGCAGACAATAAACATTTATTTACAGATTTATGAGCTCACATTGTTGCTACTTATACAGCCAAGTAGCAACCTCTCTGCAACCTGGCATTCAGGGTTTATTTCCTGCATACACTGAATCAGACAGCTCCAGACTCAGGGAATTCAGGAATAGCTGAAGTTGGAAACAAAGAGCCACACTGAACATGGGGAGTGGTAAACAGCAGAAAGCCAGCCTCTCTGAGATTCAGAATCCAGACATTAGGATATAACAACTCGAGGAAGAAAAGAAGGCGGGAGGTGGATCCCTGGGACCTGGGAAAAACATGAAGGGAGAATGGAGCCCACAGGGTAAGTGAAGAGACACCCCACACGCGCGCGCACGCGCGCGCGCACACACACACACACACACACACAGAAAAAGGAGAGGGCAAGCTGCACTTTCTCCCTCACCCTCCTCACAGTATGAGGGGGGAGGTTCAAATCTACAGAGACACAGTGAGGCTAGTGACTCCAGAGGCCTCCTGGGAGGAACACACCAGTGGAATAGAGCAGGGAATGCTGGGAAATAGAACAACTGGTGAGTGACTCCACTCTAAGCATTCCCTGGAGAAAGTGCTGGGCCAGAGAACATTTTAGAAAGGGACTGAACTAACATGAGACTTGGAATAGCCATGACTTAGTTTCACCTGATGTCTTTTTGTAACTCAGTAAGCCACTACCAACAGAGACATCTAGGGTCAGGCAGCTAAAGTCAGGCCAGCAAGAGATACCCAGAGGGCTGTAGACTGACCAACTAAGACCCCAGCCCCACAACCAGAGGCAAGGATCACCCTGAATTTCTGTAAAGCTGAATGCACCAAAATTGGCAGCCTTCCCTATTCCTACTGCATTCTGGCTGATACTATCCAGGATCCCACCCTAATCATACTGCAGGCTTACTGGGATCACCCAACATGGATATGGGCTCTGCCTGCCTCCCTGGCCTACCAGTGACAGTGGAGACATGCTCTGAATTGGGCATGACTACAAAACTGTAGACTCCAGATGACTACAGGTTTGAAATCATAGAGAAATCTCTTTTTCCTGTGTTTTCCTTTATTCTTCATTATTTGTTTTTGTTTTTTCAAGAGTGTGAACATTGTTTTTAGTTTTGTTGAGTTCTTATTCTGTTTTGCTTTACTTCTTCTCCTTTCTTTCCCTCCTGCTAGTCTCCCAAAGCTTAGGAAGTCTCCCATTCTACTTCAGCCTTGCTTCCAATCTCTTTCTTTTCTCTAATCTATTTCTGTACTTCATATGCCTTTTAAATTTTCTTCCCTAAGAATAAAGTCACTCTACAGGAGGGGTATTTACTAAATATAGTTTTCTGATTTATTTTAGATTTTCTGTGTGTGTGTGTTTGTGTGTGTGTGTGTGTGTGTGTGTGTGTGTGTGTGTGTGTGTGTTTTAGGGAAGGGTCTACAGAATGTTCAGGGTCTCACTACTAGATCAGACTCATAGTGATCTGCCTGTTTACAGCCTCCAAAGAGCTGGGATTACAGGTGTACACCACCACACCTGGTCTCAGTTACCAGCTCTGTGAGTTCCCACGGTGGGGCTGGCATGGCAGGCCCAGGCATTGAAACCCTGGCTCCTGTACCTGCTTGCAGAGGCTTTAACCCACTGAGCTATTTGGCCAGGCCTAGATTGTCTTATATGACTATAAACCTGTGCCAATGGTTAAAGATGACAAATTGACAGTTACCACAATTTGTCATTTTCTAGACTGTCATTTTCTAGATTGCATGATAATGTCTCTCTCACCAGAAGTTTTCTGGGAGAACTAGCAGATGTCATTGTTGAGCTTCCAGAGTTGGCCAATCTTCACTATGGTCTTATTAAAAATTAAAAGTCCTGTGGGCCTTTCCCTAAATATTTTGACTTACTGGGTCTAAAAGGGAGCCTTCAGCTGATTTAACATGAGTATTTCAAGACTTGATGCTATTGTTATTACTGATTGTACTATTTTAGCCAAGATGACATGGTTGTTGTGATCAATTGGTCTTTTTTTTTTTTTTTTTTTTTTTTTTTTTTTTTTTTTTTTTTTTTTTTTTTTTTTTTTTTTTTTTTTTTTTTTTTTTTTTTTTTTTTTTTTTTTCCTATACTGGGGACCAAACTTTGGATCTTGCACTTGCTGGGCAGGCACTTATGCTGCTGGGCTATATGCTCAACTACAGTTGGTCTCCTTTGCATACCAACACAGAATTTCTCTGGAGGTCATAAACAACACCAAAGGCCAAGTACCAAAGACTTGAGTGCTAGGCCTAATAGACAGCAACGTCTCATCTCTAATAAATTGAAGAGGCAAAATCTTGAGACAGATTCAGGATTCAAAAGCTAAAAGCCAGTTATGCCTAGAAGATGTTACTGAAAAGTAATCATTTCCAAAGGGGGTCTTGATACTAATAATAAGCAATTTACATACATACACACAGAGAAAAAAACGAAAACCAGAAAATGGGAAGACATAGAAGCAAAATGCAACCCCTGACCTCCAACTTGCACAAAGCAAATCCAATCAGCATTGAGGTGAAAGAAATTGAGAGCCACCCTGCACAACTTCCTGAAATGGTAGCAGTGAACGTAGTAAAGCAGATGAAGGAACCCCTAGAAAAACATAACAAATCAGAAATTATTTCACAGATAATGAAGGAAATGATGACCATAACCAAGGAAATAGTGAATCTAGAGTAGAAATAGATATTTTAAAAAAGAGAAAATTTTGCAAAAGTGACAGTAACCATGACATAGAGAATAATAACTGGATTCCATGAAACACATTCAAACTGATATCTAGGTGATTAAAATATCTATGGAAAGTATATTTAGTATAACCCACCCATACGATAACAGAACATCGAGAAGGATTTGTGATTAGCAATCTTCATACAAAAGACACCTTAAAAATAGCAAGGGACCATGGACAATCAATCCAATAGCTGTTAGGGATACAAAGAATAATATGAAAATCAGTGAAAAAATCAGAAGACACAACAAATGATATGTTTTTACAACCCACTCACAGAAGCAATGGTGAAAAATTCCCAAGCACGCACAAAGCATTTATACAGCTTTAGGTGCGGTATATAGAATTCCAGTTAGTCATGGCCAGAAAAAACTACAGTAAGACTTATAATAATAAAGATTTCAGAAATTTAACACAAGACCAGAATATTAAAACTGTTAAAGAAATAAATCAGGGGCCCGGGGGGATGGCTCAGTGGTCTAAAGCGCCTGCTTGAGAAAGCTTGGGCAGCTTCAGGGACTGCGGTTCGATCCCCGGCACCACATGCTGCACCAGCCCTGCCCTTGGGACAGGCTGATCCGGCCATAAAAATGAGTGAATAAACAAACAAAGGTTCTGAAATAAGAAATAAATAAATAAAATTAAAAAAAATTTTTTAAAAAAGAAATAAATCATCTATAAAGGAAAGCTGATCAGAATCACAGCAAATGTAAGTCACAAATTCATCTAGAGAAAACATTCCTAAAATTCATTCAGAATTCAGAAAACATCTATAATAGTAAAGGGAATCCTGGGCAACAAAACAAGGCAAGAGGCATCATAATCCCTGATTTAAAATTATACTATAAAGGAGCTGGGGAGATAACTTAGCAGAGTAAGTGCTTGCCTGGCAAACACAAGGGCCTGAGTTCAATTCTTGGTTCTGAAAAAAAAAAAAAAAAATACTATAAAATTATTGTGATAAAATCATCATGGCACTGTCGAAAAAAAAAAAAACAGATCTAAGGATCAGGTTAAAAGATGCAAAAACAGTGACAAACACTCAACCACCTTATCTTTAATAAAGGGGTCAACCTTTAAAGACTTCTCCAAATACTGCTTCTCTAACTGCAGTGGAACTCTCATCTCTGACAAAACAAAATAAAAAAGGGGAATATGTTGGGAACCATGAAGCTAGGAATTGATCAAATATCTGCATGGTGCCTAAAGCAAACAAGCTACCTCACTTTTAAGATGAACAACCTGTCTGGTTGAGGTGTGCTATCAATTGCTAGGCAACCTAGTGTCATGCATCACTAACTTGGCAAAAGTATAAGTAAAAGACCATCCTGTTGGGGACACACACACACACACACACACACACACACACACACGAGAGAGAGAGTTAAGATAGATATACAGCTACTTTCTCTTAGTTCATTGGAATAAATTTTGTGTTAATATTGTTTTTTGTTAATATTGTTTATACAAGATATTATGTCAGCATCTTGTCCTCTGAATAACTACTATGAAAACAATAATATGCTATGTATTAATTATCATAACCATCCTATTAACCTGATTTGAAATTGTTCAATGCTATTTTATCTTTTTTTCTCCTTAAAATGAATAAAAAAAATAAAGAGCAAAAAAAAAAAAGAGGGCGTCAAGTATATTCATGGGAAGAAAGTCTTTTTAGTAAATAGTGCTAGGAAACGTGGCTTTCCAACTTGGCCAAAGACTACAACTAGACCCATGTCTACCACCATGCATTAAACTGAATTCCAAATGGATCAGAGATTTAAATATTAAAAGAGAAACACTAAACTTTGTAGAAGACAAAGTAGGTAGAAATCTTGAAAACAAGCATAGGCAGAGAGGTCATGAACAAAACCCAAATTGTAAAGAAAATACTTCAAAGAATGAGCATCTGAGATCTCACTATTAAAAAGATTTTTGCACATCGAAAGAAACCACCAACAGAGTGGAAAAATCTTTTGGCCAACTGTTCCTTAGACAAAGGACTTCTATCTAGAACATAGAGGGAAAAAAAAGAAAAAAAAATGGATTCCCCCAAATTCAAAGACCCAATCCAAAAATGAGCATCTGAAATGAATATGCTCTTCTCAGGTGAAGAAATACAAATGGAAAATAAATACATGATAATATGTTGAACATCACTGGTCATTAGAGAAATACAAATAAAACAATATGGAGATTCTACCTCACTCCAGGAACAGTGGCTATCATCAAGAAATTAACAGTAACAAATGCTGGCAGGGCTGTGGGGGAAAAGGAATCCTTGTTGGCAAAAATGTTTACTAGTACAACCAGAATGGAAATTGGTGTGGAGATTCCTCAAAAACTAAGATTAGTGGTCCCATTTGACCCAACTATTCCCATTCTGGGTATTTTCCCAGAATTAAAAATATCATACTACAGTGATATATGTGCACCCATGTGTATAGTAGCACAACTTACACTACCTAAATGTTGGAAATAAGTCAAATATCCATCAACTGAAGAATGGATAAAAAATGATGTGGTAGGGGCCCGGCAGGATGGCTCAGTGGTCTAAAGCCCCTGCTTGGGAAAGCTTGGGCAGCTTCAAGGACCGTGGTTCAATCCCTGGCACCACATGCTGTGCCAGCCCTCCCCTCTGGATGGGCTGAGCTGGCCACAAAAATGAGTGAATAAACAAACAAAGGTTCCGAAACAAAAATAAATAAATAAATAATTTTTTTAAATGATGTGGTATTTTTATACAATAGAGTACTATAAGGAAGAATAAATTCAAGACTTTTATAGGCAAATGGATAAAACATAAGACTATGCTCAAAAGTGAAATATCAGACTCACATATGTAAGCATCATATTGTCCTAGTATAGAAAGCTGAAGTGTAAATAAGATAGAAAACACACAATAGATATCATGAAAGGGAAAGAAACTGCTAAAAAGGGAAGAACAACTGGGACAGGGAAAAGAAGGAAGGGAAAAGAAAAAGATATAGATAGCTAAGATAACTATACTAAGATCACTAAGATAATTATACTACTAATTTCTATTAGTTCATTTAAAAAGAGTGGTTTGTGCTTATAATGTTTGACTAATGATTTCATTCCTATGTTTTTTAATCTTAAAACTACTTTGAAGATAATAATACATTAATCATTATTAATCTCTTATTATTATGTTTTGAAATTCTGTACCATCATTTTTCTTTTTCTTTTCTGGTACTGGAGATTGAACTCAGGCCTTTTGCTTGCCAGGCAACTGTTTATGTCACTGAGCTATCCCGCTGGCCCAGTACCATCATTTTTATTATTTTTTCTCTTTAAAATGGTTTTAAAAAAAATGTGAAAACGTAGGGCTGTTAGGAAAAAGGAACCCACCATTTGTGGGAACACAGGCTGGGTAGCTCTATGGACATCAGTGTGGAGATTCCTCAAAAACTTACGACTTGAGTGCTCATTTGACTCAGCTGTTGCGCTTTTTGGTATTGTGCTGCAAGAATTAAAAGTAGCACACCATATCAATATATGTATAGCCATGTCTATATCAGCACAGCTATAATAGCTTAATCTTGGAAAGAACCCAAATGCTCATGAACTGATGAATGAATAAAAAAGATGCGATGGTTTTTTATACAGTGGAATAATATTCAGCCATGAAAAAGGATAAGCTTGAGACATTTATAGCTAAATGGATGAACCTTGAGAACATACTCAAGTGACATAAATCAGACACATATAAATATGCATTCTCTTTCTGGTGTAAGAAACTGAAAGCATAAATAAGAACCAATATGTAGAATAGAAATTGTGAAAGAGGAAAAAAAATGTTAAGAAGGAAAGGTAGGGCTGGGGAGATAGCCCCATGGCACAAGTGCCTGCCTGGCAAGTGCAAGGTCATAAGTTTGAACCTTGCCCCCCCCCAAAAAAGAAGGAAGGGTAAGTAAGGAGGAAAAAGGGGACAGAAAAGGGAAAATTTGGGGGTGGGAGGATAAAATGGAAATAACGGAAAAAAGGAAGAGGAATTGAAACGGGAGAAATGAGAGGAAAATAAGAACCAAGATCTATCCTGCACAGGTACAAATGCCTTGTGGTGAACGTGATCATTATGTTTATGTGAATTGTTCTAATTAATTTGAAAATCAGTAACTTTCCTCCTAAGAAGGCCGCCATGTCAAGAAGGCAGAGGACATGGGGTCCAGCTTGCGTTAGCATGGTGGAGAGGCCCATGCGCTCCTGTGACAATACAAGCTGCTCTTTTTGGTGGCTGGTATAGGATAAGCCTGGTGGTGGACCGGAAGTCATCCTTGATGCAGAACAGACTCGCCAATTCTGAGGACTCTGGTCCATCCCTAACATGTGGGAAATAGGAAGGTGTTTCCTTTCTCCAGCACCTTTGAGTTGGAGAATGAAACAGTCCTTGGTCACACCTGCCCTTGTGACATCATGGGCATCTCTTCCTCTATCAGCCATCCTGCCCCTATGCAGCTTAGAGGAGCAGCAAGCAGAGGAGATGATCACCTTAGCACCCACCCTCCTCCACCATGGGAAGCCAATGTTGTGTAAGATGCCATCAAACTCACTCCTCTTGGTGTGGGGAAATGTCCCATGCAGAGGGGGGACCTGGATGGCTCTAGGGGACACAGGCAAGGTGTGAGAAGCAGATACTGTGGTGCTTCGTACAGTGACTGGCCCTCAGCCATGACCTCCCCCCGTTTTGATTGCAGAGCTGTGGTCAAGATATAGAGCTACTAGAAAGAGAACAGAGAGAAAGAGAAAGACAACGGAAGGTAGGTGCGACCAAGGAGCATGAAAGGACCAAAGGCCTCAAGGTCCCCGGAAATGCAGGAGCTATCCGTGGTCTCACCAGGGTTGGCTCAGTATTGCTTTCCTCCTACCTCAATCCCCTCCCTCTTTTCTGAGTGAACTCCTCAATGGACGCAGTGATGAGGTCCAGCACAGTGGGAAGCAGAAAGATAAATAAGGGCTGGCTTGGGTCTGTAGGGGTACAGAGTGACAAAAGATAGGCACAGATGTCAACAGAGACAGGGTTCCCTAGCCTCCCACATGAGGTGTCAGGAGGCTGCGTGCTAGGCAAGCACAGATGTAGAGGTTCCTGTTGTGGGATGCTTTGTCTCCTCACACACAGCGAGTCTTTTACATCAGGAAGTTTCTGTTGGTTCTACAACCCGTGACGTTCACAAAGCAAGACTTTCCCTACTTCATAGCTAAGGACAGTGCAGCTCAGACAATGAGGATAAGAGGCCATAGCCGTGCTCAAGGCAAAAACAGGGAAAATGCTACCTAGGCATCCTGGGTCCTCAGAAGCACCAGGGGAAGAACCAACTATAAAGAACCACCTGTGTCTCATGGTGGCAAATGTACTGAAGATCATTTCTTTGCCTTATTAGTTGCTTCTTGCAAAACATCACCAAAAAAGGGTGAAGGCAGCTAGAAAGATCCAGGCCTGGTGGCGTGGCAACCTGGTACGCCGGACCCTGCTGGCTGCTGCCCTCAGAGCCTGGATGATTCAGTGCTGGTGGAGAACAATCCTGCACAGACGGCACCGGAAGCTGCTCCAGCACCTTCTGAGAATATATGTGATCCAGGAACAATCGGCAGTCAAGCTCCAGTCCTGGGTTCGCATGTGGCAGTGTCGTCAATACTACTACCAAATATGTGACGCGCTCTGTTTGTACCAGCCCCCAAACAGCAGCCTTGTCTTCCAGAACAAAGACACTTCGCAGGTGCAATATGGAGTTGCTTTCAAACAACCAGAGTTCCACATTGAAATCTTGTCCATCTGAAAGCCTGCTGCATGAAAGCTTCAATAAATGTCTGACCTAGGTCACTGAGCGTCAGTTAATGCTACAGCCATGGGAGCCGAGTCCCAACACCAGGGATGCTACTCCAGGAATGCAGGCCCAACCCCTCCTCCTCCTCCTGGAGAAAGACTTCAGCGCAGGTATACCGCCAGCACTTGAGTGCCTAGGATCTGTGTTTAGCCTTACTCTGCATCCAACCCAAGCAGTTGTGGTTTAATCTTCTCTCCATAGATGCAGAACTAGATGTCCCCTTACATAACCCTGATACCATCTCTGTTGAACTTGGAGTTGGGAGAAATTGGTCTTTCTTTTCCTGAAGACTCTTGGCATCACTTCATAAATCACCACAGCACCATTCATGTTATCCACTCTCCCTGGTCTCTGATCTTTGTTCTCTCTCTCTCTCTCTCTCTCTCTCTCTCTCTCTCTCTCTCTCTCTCTCTCTCTCTCTCTCTTTCTCTCTCTCTCTCTCTCTCTCTCTCTCCTCTCTCTTCTTTACTGTATGTGGTATGGGATCTTATTACACAGCTCACATTCATAATGATCCTCTGGTTTTCAGCCTCCCCAGTGCTGGGATTGTAGGTGTGTATCACCACACTTGGTCTCAGTCTCTGTGGCCAGCTCAGAGTGCCTGTGGGCAGGGCTGGTGTGGCATGCGGTGCTGGGACTGAACTCCAGTCCTTGCACTTAACTAAGCAGGTGCTTAGTCCACTGTCCGTGTCACCAGCTCCTGTTGTTGCCTTCTGTCCTCAAGGATACAGGTCAGAAAGTTTGGCCTGGGGCCAAATAGTTTCAAGTAGATGAATGTCAAGTCTAGAACTCCTCTTTGGCCCTTTAGAGAAAAAGTGTGTCACCCCCTCCCATAGAGACACTCTGACGCATTGATGGAAGGGTTTCTTCTGTCTGACGTGGACTTCCCAGAGATTGGCCTGACCACTGTTTCACTGCTGACTCTGCTGTCACGCTCATGCGGCCTTGGCATTCTCTCACAAGTACACACCGATGGCCCCTCCACTCCTGCATGGGCCTCACCTCTCCCTGCTTCATCCCTACAGCAGGTGATTGGAAAAGTCACCGTGCATATGGTCTAGTTTTATATTCAAGGCAACAAATCTGTGGACGAATTTCCCAAGATACTTCTTTCAGGGATGTTTTTTGATCTGAAGATTCCATGTTCTCTCTTCCCTCTGCACATCTACCTCTCCCCCTTTCCTCTTGACCTCAAATGGTGGAATTGCCATGCAGAACTAAGGAAACAGCAGAATGGGCCCTGTATTCTTCCATCTTATCCTCCACACCCGCATCCCACACTTTCTGCCTTCCTCCAGCAGAGATGAGGTTTTTATCCTCATTCAAGCTCACCCCTTCCACTCTACTCCTTTGCTCTGGCTTTTCTTTTGCCCACAAACTCCTCTTGTTTTTTCAAGCACTTAAATCCTGGAAACTCATTTGTTTTTATAAATCAGTTTCCACCTTTGCACCAAATCATTCGCATTGGTATATTAAATGTCCTTTCTTATCTCTTGTTTTTTTATTACCCTTTTTCTTTACAAACATTTACTTTAAAGAGAGTATAGTAATAATTGATATGACATTAGAAACAGTATAAATTTAGAACACCAAAATGATAGGTATTTCAAGCATGGATTTAATATTACACATTGCTGTCTATCCTCAGCATAGTTGCTTAGTGCACAGATATCAGCATATAGAGTTAACCGGGTAAGAATTCTACCCATTAACTGCTATTTTCAAAAACCTGATGGAGATTCTTAGTGATATCATAGTGATGTATGTGCACCTATATTTATAGCAACACGGTTTGTGAAAGCCAAATCTTGAAAACAACCAAAATTGCCCATCACCTGAGGAACAGATAATAAAGATGTGGTGTTTTTATACAATGGAGTATTACTCAGCTATAAAGAAAAATAAACTCGAAGCCTTCATATGTAAGTGGATGCCACTTGAAGATATACTCATAAGCAAAGTAAACCAGACCCACATGTGTAAATATCATATTGTCTCTCTGGTATAAGAACTCAAAAAAAGAAATAAAAATTGTAAGGTATAATGAAATGAAATGTGAGTTAAATGAAATGTGAGAATTTAAGGATTAAGCAATGAAGAGAGAGAAGAGAGAAAAGCTAGGAGATGCACAACCATACATATATATAAACAAGATGGTTAAGACAGTGGTCCTGAAATAGTCATTTCTGACCACCCCTGTTTGGTGGCTATGCAAAAAAACATATGTCACTGTCTATACTTCCACTCCTCCTATTCTCTCCTGAACTCACTCCAACAGGGCTTCTCTTCCCCAGCCCTACAGAAACTATACTGACTCAAGGATATGGAAGGACATTCATTATTTGAAAAAAAAAAATGACCAAAATTACTTCCTTCTTTGAATCCACTCCTCTTTATAATGTGACTGGATGGTTGTCATCAGGAAATGAAAACCACCTAGCTCCTTTGGTGCCTAGGTTCCCTTATGACTTTCTTTGGCTTCAGCATGCAATGGAAGTGCTATGTTTGCCTGTTCTGAGCCTAAAATCTTTAAGACTTCAAGGGATTGGATTTGTAGCTCAGTGGTGGAATGTTTGCCTAACATGTGCCAGGTCCTGGGGTAGGTCCCCAACAGCAGAGATTTTTAAGAAATCTTGTACAGTCTTCTACTCTGTGAATAAACCAGTTATTTAAAGAGGCCACGTAGGGCCCGGTGTGATGGCTCAGTGGTCTAAAGCGCCTGTTTGGGAAAGCTTGAGTGACTTCAGGGACCATGGTTCAATCCCCGGCACCCCACGCTGCGCCAGCCCTGCCCTCGGGGCGGGCTGAGCCGGCCATAAAAATGAGTGAATAAACAAACAAAGGTTCTGAAACAAGATAAATAAATAAATAAATAAATAAATAAATAAATAAAATAAAGAGGCCACGTAGAGCAGAGATAAACAATTTTTTTTTTTTTTTTTTTTTGAGACAAGGTCTTGCTATGCAGTTCAGGCTGGCCTTGAGCTTACTTGCGTAGCCCAGGCTGGTCTCAAACTCACACCAATCCTCCTGTCTCAGCCTCCCAAGTGCTGGGATTACAGGCGTGCACCACCACGCTTGGCTTTTTTTTTTTTTTTTTTTTTTTTTTTTTAGATAAACAATTTCTGATGAAGCTGTCTTATGCAACCAGCCCCTGAGCTCCTCTGCCACATATGCTGAGTAGGCCTACCTGAAGACAAAGAGTCACCCAGCTGGGCCTAGGCCTAGATCATCATTTATGCTCTATGCTACTGTTGACCAGTCTCCCAGCATCAAAACACTCTCCTTTTGGCTTTAGGGATATTCATTCTTCAATTTCTCTTCTTCCTTCACTAAGTACTCTTTGTTAACCTTTCTGATGGCTTCTCCCTTGATCAGCCTCTGCTATATGACCTACTAGAGACCCTAATCCTAAAACGTCTCTCAGTCCTTCTTTCTGTTCACTCTTGGATATTAGCTAATCACTTGTTCTTTAAAATCTGCTGTGTCCTGACGACACTCAAATCCCCACCCCAGCCTTGATAGCACCTCTGAATTCCACCACCCTCAGTACGATTTTCCACTTGCAGGTTTTCTTTGAACTCTAATATGCAAACATAATGGAAAAAACAACACTTCTCATTCCCTACATATTATGCTTTCCTACAAAAACCTGCTTTACCTAATATTTTGGCCATTAACCCAAACTGTTTAGTTCAAATTCCTTTTTTAATCCTTATCCACTACTTCCGCCCATTTCTCCCTGCATCAGGCCATCAGCAAATGTTGTGGGCTTTGGTCCTGCAATACAGTTTTATATCCTTTAGAGTTCTTCACCTCCCTTACTGCCTCCTTACCATAAGCTTTCATTGGGCCTTGTTTTAACACCTTCAGGCTCTTTCCCTGGCTTTAGTTGTGGTCTCATTCATTTATCGATTCAGATCTAACATATCCCAGACAGAACAGCATAACCTCTCTGTAAACATTACACACAGCTCAACAATTTACAGCATTTATGTCACCTCTATTTCTCATTCTGTCCCCATTGGATTGTTTCATA
>PVJA010019156.1:0-38824 GCA_004027025.1 Myocastor coypus | reverse complement strand
ATAGGTACTTGAGCTTATCATCACTGGCTTTCTGAATATCAAATATCTTTGACTTAGCTTGGAAATGATATTTTCTGACCATCATTGATATTCTAATAACTTTCCATACAATGTGATATAAGCAGTTACACAATTTTGACACAGATATTTGGAAATTCAAGGAAATACAAAATTGTAGCCTGTCAAGAATATGGTTTTTGGCTCAGTCTGTTATTTTCAAGTACTACTCTTGAGAGAATGACAGTAACTGAGTTTACACCAGGAGCGGTACATATCAAAAAGACAAGAGTGACATGTATTCCAAACATAGTTTTAGCGTTACATTGTGCTATAGTCAATATGAACCTTTTGAAGGTTCTTGAGACCAATATCTGATTCATCCTGTGTACAGAAGTGTATGGTTTTGCTATTGATGTTTTCTGCTTTGTCTGCTTCCAGTCACTTCGTTGTTTAATCCATAACACATTCAGCTATGTTATGCCCTTAAGTTCTTGTTTTCTTCTTTAAAGTTCTTATATTAGGGAGACTATATGATATTTACACATATAGGTCTGGTTTATTTCACTAATGAGTATATGTTCAATATACATCCATTTATATATGAAGTCTTCAAACTTATCATTCTTTAAAACTCTGTCTTTTCTTTACATTGACTACATGTGTAGCTTTGCTTGTGCTTAATTCTAATCAATCATTTGTTTTTATAAATCTGAGTTTATAAGAATAATGCATTAGCCGGGCGTGGTGGCTCACGCCTGTAATCCCAGCACTCGGGAGGCTGAGGCAGGAGGATTGGTGCGAGTTCGAGACCAGCCTGGGCTACAAAAGTGAGCTCAAGGCCAGCCTCAACTGCATAGTGAGACCTTGTCTCAAAAAGACAAAAAAAAAAAAAAAAAAAAAAGAATAATGCATTGCCACCACATTCATCACCTCTATGCATCTGTGTCTCACTTTATATTTTAAATTATTTTTAATATTTTCTACATTATATCTATTACCAGTATTCTTTTAAGAGCACAACCAGGAAGATGTAATTTTATTTTTGTTTTATGTCATTTAGGTAATAGAATGAATTGGTTTTTTTTTTTTTGTACTGGGAATCAAATTCAGGACCTTGCACTTGATTTGTAACAATATATCAAGAAAGTGGATTGACAGTGTATAAAGCTGCATAAAGGTATGAATAGGAACAAGTGCTCTGCAATTCATCATCTGGTAAGTGTTTCACTCCAGATGGAAATGTCTCAGCAGCAGCATAGCATGGGATACTGTGCTGAAAATCTCAAGTACATTCCCTTGTAAGAGAACAAAGTAAAGGGCACAAAGAATGAGTCCTTTGTCTGATCACAACCCACCCCAACCCCCACCCAGAGGAATCTAAGACAAAGACCACTAAATGGAGAAAACACAGTAACACTGAATGTCTCCACCATTATTAAAGCCATTAAAGAGATGTAAAAAGCACAATGGCTAACCACATCCATAAATAGTGAACTAGATTTTGGGAAGGGCATAAGAATTCAGTCTCATAAGTATCTGATGTACATTAATTTAATTTGATGAAAAGGAGAAGTAGACAAACATAAAACATCAACCACCATCTCAGGAATGATTTATTTTGCACATATGTCTTCAGGGAAAGGGAGAACTGCTTATTTTTGGTAGATTTCCAATGCCTGCTTCCTTCTTGATCACTAGAAAGCTGTGCCCATATAGCTTCCATTTGTCAATAATAGATTACACACGATGTGGCCATCCTCTGCTTTTGTTTGTGTAGCAAGAATCCATACAGGCATGGACAAACAGTGGCGAGTGAGTTTGAGACTTGTGACAGAGTTTGTGCATCAGACTTGAGGATTGAACAGCATGGTTTAAGGACTCTGCTAATATCCAAGTTATTGCCCTTCACCCTCATTCTACATGAACAGATTTTTTTTTCCTAAGAAAGCATTCCTTTCACCGGAAATATGGTGCATAAAATCTCCTAACTTATGTAGGCCAATGCATATATTGTATTCCAGCTCAGAAAACCACTTTCCTATTAAGAATACTAGAGACATTGATCTAACTTATAGAGAAAATATAGCATTCATTATCAGCTTTATTTTTATCTACTTGGCTCTATAGGTGTTACAAATTTTTGAAATAAAAGAAAACTTTCAAATTAAAATGAACTCAAGCTAAAGAAATAACAATGTTATCCATATATAGACCATCATGTATATATAAATCAGTGAAATTCAGCACTGAACTTAAATCCATGAAAGGCTCTTAGAGAGTTTTACATTTCTACATTTTTTTCTGCAAAATATTGAAAACTCAATCTTCATTACAAAGAAAAAGATGTATAAAGTGTTTGAATGAAGGAATTTACTATGTTTAAAATTGTGTGACCATAGTTTTCAAATTAATCAACTTCAGAATAGAATTTCTTTGGATTTGATGAAGTCATATTTCTTATGGAATATGCAAATGATATGCATTCTATAATGCATGTTTTCTCTCTCTCTCTCTCTCTTTTTCTTTCTTTCATTTAGTGCAGGGCCTCATTATATAGATCAGATTCATACTGATCCTCCTGATTTTGAGTTTCCCAAGCACTGGGATTACAGGAGCATGCCACCACTCCCAGTCTCAGTCACCTTCTCAGTGCAACCAGGGGACAGGGCCAGCACGGCAGACTGGAGATCGAACCTCTGACCCTGCTGCCTGCCTAAGTCATTGCTTTAATCTTACTCAGCTATCTGACTGGACCTTTTAATACATGTTTTCAAGCTGGTATAAATGAGAGTATTGCCTCTTAAAACTTATCAAAACATCATATATATAATTACCCTAACATTGTTTAAGACTTTCTTGGAACTTTCATTGGCAAGCTGTTTAAAGAATTTCCTCCTAAATCTAATGAGGGAAAGAGATGTACCTATGTATGTAAACACGATGGATTGGTCAATTGTACTGTGAATTTCTGTTGGTCTATGGGAAGGGGCAGTTAATACTTGTTTTGTCTCTTTTTTCAATTTTTTGTCTTTTTTTCTTCTTAATTACTTATATATTGCTTTCTTTTTTTCAATTTTTCATACATATATCTGGTAATATGAACAACTAGTTGGAAGACAATACTATGTAGCACATTGAATGCTGTGAAATTCATATTATTTTGTTAAGTGAAATTCTGTATCACATAATTTTTCTGTTTTAATACTATTTTCTACACTCTTTAAAAAGTACAAAAAGTTAAGGAAAGAATCTTCCCCTGAAAAGCTTCTATGGAAGTGTGTGCTGCTATGATGAATTTGGTGTTTCTAAAGTAGCCCGAAGGAGTTCCAAAGCTGACTCAAGCATTAAACTGAGGAACTCGATAGATGGAAATATATAATTTATATGTTGACCAGTGTGGTATATTGTGTAATTTATAAACTAGCTCTAAAAAACTTTTATAAAATGAATCCTAATCAAATTTTGAGTGTAATCTTCTCTGAGATAAGTAGCCTCAAGAATATGTGTTTTTTGGAGGGAGTACATTCTCTGGGAACCATGTACTAATATGTTTGTTAAAAATTCTCTTACCCAACAATCATTCTGTGTACCTGGGTACTAACTAATAATCAGTTACTGAACTGGGACTATGTTATGTTTTAAATTCTCAAGTTTTCCTTATCCTAAAGCTAGTGATTTGCTATCAAAGGTGATTTATCTCCTGGATTAATACATATCATCCTGGAGACAAGTATTTCAAAGCAGTATCTTTTATGCTTGTAGTTACTAATCCACAAAGCAAAGCAAAAGTAGCACCACCAGTCTGTCAAAATTGAGGCACAGTGAGGAATTGTCTATGGCAGTAAATAAACATGATATTGAGCACTTACTTCTCAGGCAAGGGAATTGGGCTTATTTTCTGTTGAAATTGATTGAATGATGTTACTGCTTCCAGTTAATAGGTAAGTAGGAATTAAGACATTTTAATAACACATTTAAGATATTTACACATAAAAAAATTCTGAAGTGCTCATTTGGAAAGGGATAGAAAAATGTATCTTTTATTTTATTTTGCGTCTTTTTTTGATACAGGATCTTGCTATTCAGTTTGGACTTGTAGTGATTCTCCTGTCTCAGCCTCCTCAGTGCTTGGGATTACAGGCATTCACCACTATGCCTGATTTCAAGGCTGCAATGACATGCAGTAGCAGGGATTGAACTTGGGTCTTCACGCTTGTTAGGTAGGTGCTTAGACAAGCAATTGTCCCCACCCCCAGAGCTACGACATCTTAAGTGTAACACATATTCAGAGCTAACAACAGTGTCAAAATAACAGACACAGCTAATACTTCTATAGATAAGATAAAGCCCACAAAAACATGCTCAGAATCTTCTTTCAAATGTATTGAATGTCATAAAGGAGGAGTTTGATAAGACCCCTGGCTCCTGTGACTCTGAAGTTAATGCTGGGGCTCCCAATCTAGCACTGGCTCATCTACTGTCCTTAGTGCACGAAGATTCAGAGGGATTACCTGACGCTGATGTTGCTGACACCTTGAATCATTCATGAAGAGGAGAGAGTAGAAAACTTTCTTTATATCCCTCCTTCCTTATGATTCATTTCTGGGATTAGGACAAAAGCTTGAAGACAGAGCTAAAAATAAATTTAAAAAGGATATATTTTTTTAACACTTACCATCCTTACTCTCCTTATCCTAGCTCAGTACTCTTTTATCAAGTTTTTGGGCACAACTTTTTCTTTGCCAATTATAGTTACCTTTGAACTCCCAGAAGTATTTGTGCAAAGAACCCTTGGTTGTTAGGCTCTACCAGTTATCTGGACCAGATTTGCTAGATAAAACTTGATCTGTGCTCTTGATACCAGTCTTTCAGTTAATGAGCTAGCTCTTTACTTATTGTGGGTCTGCATGCTGTACCTATATCATCACTATCTCTTGTGATTTTACTTTAACCACTAAAGGGAAGAAATTACAACAAAATAATTCTAAATAGTAATGAATTAAGAATGCTCATTAAGCCCCATTATATGCTTCACATGGTTTTATATTGTGTTTTACATTGATTTATTCATTTAATATATGCAATAACTTTTTAAGAAAGGTGCCATTATTTTTTTACATTTTACTTTTGAGGACCTTGGGCACGTGGAAAGTAGATAACTTGCATATGGTGAATTGCATAAAACTTAAGACTTTACTATCAGAGGTTCAACTCCTCTCCTTAACACTCGTGTACATAGTTAATTTCCTCTTACTAATCATCCCTATTCTTCTAGCAGTAGCATTCCTAACCTTAATGGAATGAAAAATCTTAGGATATATACAATTACGCAAAGGCCCAAACATTGTGAGACCAGGTAAACTGAGAGCCTTGAGATCAGAGGACTAGCAAGAAAGGGGGGAAAAAGAATTGAAAATTAATCTTCATTCTAATAGTATAAGAAGCACTCACTTTGTCTATTTTTTTTTGCACAAAATAAGCAACAAAGTTTGTGGGACAAATGAATAAATGATCTAAAAGTACTTTTTTAAAAAAATCACTTTGTTATTGTCTTTCCTACTTTGTGCTTATTTAAATCTGTTCTAAAGAATTGTTGCAAATATGTCTGTATTATATTAAATCAGTATTTTTACAATAACTCACATAGCATTTTGTTGACTATAGTTACTCACCAAAGAATTGGAGCTGGTTAGAACATGGGTAAATAAGAGTTTTCCTCATGAAGTATCACCCTAAAAACTTTTCTGAGATTTGGGATGGCAGCATATTGAAATAAGGAATTGGTGCCTGAATGGGTGAGTCATATTTTCTGTTTCTGTAAAGCTTTGTTCAATTTTGTTAGTTACCCCTAGAAATAAGAATAATTTCAAAAAATAATCCCTTGTTGTATGGTGCTAAAGTGTATAATGCTGGTGAAGTAATATAAATTAGATGCATTGCGTTCTATAATTGGACTTGTGTTAAGAATTTATACCTATGGATTCCATTCATAGAAGTAAGTGGTTCTGAACCAATCCTTGCCTCAGTAGAAACTCTGTTTTAATTCTAGTCTTTATATAATAGTTGATTATTAATCTTATAATTCTCCACATTTTCATAAGTTTTGATCATTTCCTATTTCTTTTTGTTCTGAGATGCCAAGCTTAATATCTTCATTAAAAGAACAATGAAATGGCATCACTTCACAGAATGTTTTAAAGCCTTTGGTAGTATCCTAGAATTTTTAAACATCCATACGTAAATTACTTTTATGATTTGATCTTGATCAATTCACTCAACTTATTGTGCCCTCTGCTCCATTTGCAAATGAAGTGGTAGCGTTGACTCACTTTTCACAGGAGTCAATAAAAATGATTAATTGTGTCTAACGGAGAGCTTCAAAAGATATAATTGTTCTGGAGATAGGGGAAAAACAAATAACAAACTCCAAAATAATGTTTAAATGTAGCTGCTTTAAAAACCAAGAATGCTAGCAAGGGGAGTTGCTAATGTTGAAGAAGGCAGAAGAACATATTTTTTGCCAGTCAGTTTTACTAGTTTAAGTAAAGCCCATTTAATTATAAAAATCTACTTGGTCAGCAGTGGAGCCATTTCATTTAGTGATTGTCTAATTGTGGAGGAGCTCTGCAGCACAACAGTGGCCTCCTCCTGGGTGGTCAGATTGAGACCACCTTCAGTGAAATGTGAGGAGGAAGCTGTTGTCCTGAGAAAGTGCTTTCCTAAAAAAAATAAGCAGCTAGATGATTTTACCAGTGGGGGTAGAGGGAGGAGGCAGATAAAGCTATAAGTTCCACAAAAATAGTGTTACCATCTTTAAAATCTTTTTGGATTATTTAAATGTGCTTCTTTAATTATAATAGCTTATAATATTTCATTTTATTTGTTTGCATTTGCCTTTATCATATCATTATTGTAGGTAGCAGGATGCCCTAATATTTACCTGACAGGTAACTTTCCAGTAATGTGAAGCATAATTGGAGCTATGCGAATGTCTTTCCCTTTTATATCTTTAGAAAGAGACCTTGTGAGCCAAAAATCTGAAAAATTTCATTAGTTGAAAATGTATATTCCATAAGTACCTTGCCCTACTCATGGTATATCAGATTTATTCACTGCAAGTTTAATTTTACATATTTATCATTTTAATTGAGACCTCACAAATTTCAGTGACCTCATTTGGTTTCAGAAATATATAATAAAGATAAATTCCTCAATTTTTGCTGTTTTGGGGGTACATTGATAGTATTATTGAGATAATTTTAGAAGATTTCTTGGGCTGGGGAGATGTCTGAGCAGGCTAAGCACGTGCCTGGTAAGCACAAGGACCCAGGTTCAATCCTCAGTACCGCATGCCGTGCCAGCCGCTGATACCAGGCACAGTGGTACATACTTGTAATCCCAGTGCTAAGTAGACTGAGACAGGAGGATTGCTTCTAATCTGAGCTGTGTAGTAAGACCCTGTACTAACTAACTAACTAACTAACTAACTAACTAAATAAATAAATAAATAAATGATTAAAAGAGATTTCTTATATGTTGACACTTTTGGGAAAACGTCTGAGCTCATTTCAGGTCACAAGTGCCACAGCTTTGATAGGAGAGATGGTAAGTGAGAAGAGGTCTCAACTTCAGTCTTGTCTTAAATGGTCTTTTGCAGCTAACTTTCTTACATTGATTTTATAGTGAATGGAAGTATTGTGGAAGGAGACTTGCAGGAATTCAGAACCTTTTTTGGGGTTTACTTTTGTTTCTCCTGTATCTTCTCTGTTCATGCTGTCTTGGAGGATGGGATCTACAGTAATCATACCTAGTATAACAGTCTCCATCCACACTCTAATAACCAACAATATTCTGCATGTGTCTATAAAAGACAGTGTGCTACAGTAGAAAGAATATAGGCTTAGTACTGAGAAATGTCTGTGTTTAAATATCAACTCTGGGTCCACAGATAATCAACATTTATTTTCCTTAAAAATTCATAAAACTCACATGAATTTGTGTTTTCATCTATGATATGGGGACATTAATAAAACCCTGTGACGTGGTTGTGTATAGTATGTATGTAAATCACGTGGAGTATGTGTTACATGCTTTTAGTTCATGTATGCTCTTTTCTGCTCTTCTTTTCTCTTTTGAGATAGTTCATAAGCAAAAAAAATGTGAAAAATATTTGAAGCAGAACTATTAAAATAAGAATAAAACTGATTAGCAATTAAGCAAAACAAATACTGAATGCTAGTTGCTATGACTATATTATTTATCTCTCACAATCTTGATGGATAAGGTGACATATGATATATTTTTTTATGAGAAGAATAGATTTATTGGGGAAAGAAAGCTTCTGTCTGAGAGAGGAACAGAAGAGAGGTTCCAAGTGGGTGGTCCCTGGGAAGCTATCTCTTCTTGGGACTTTTGTAGAGCAAAACCATGTGGCAAGGAAGGTCTAAGGTGGTGGAGAACATAGGAACTTGCTCAGGTGGGCTGAGGTGGGACAAAACTATGGTCAGCCAATGAGATTATGAGCACCATTGTTCAGGTGAAATTTATTAAATCCAGTACCAAATGGGGAAGTGAGTCACGTAGCAAGCTGGCAAGAATAACACCTGTTGGGCTTGGGCTGGTGACTCTTTCAGGCTCTGTCAATGTAATTGATACTCATTTAGCATATTAACCCCTGATGTCCACTGTTAGGAAAGTATGTGGCTGAATTTGTTTACTCTTGTCTTGAGATTTCCCACAGTGGAGGAGTGTCTGTCTATAGGTGTAAAGTCATCTTGCCTTCCATGTTGTCCTTGAGGGCCTGGCCCTGTCTGATTGCTTATAATATTTCTATCTAACTCAGCTGCCTACAATATTCTCCCCTCTGAAGAAGTAACCCGAACTGCCATGAGGGAATTATGGATGATGACCACTCTGGCTTCTTCAGGCTGAAAAGGGTAGTAGTTGTGAACCGGCAGCCAGAGATATTCTCCAGAGGTCCTATTTAGAGGCCCTCAATAGACACCAGGCATTTTTATCTCCGGTAGGCCTAAAACTTTGAATCTGGAGAAGACAAGAAAAAAGAAACTATTAAACATACATGGGCTAAATAATAACATCAGCAGAATAATTATGAATACAGTCAAAATGATTTTTACCAAGTAAACAGTAATGACTTGAACAAAGATAACAAAGGTAGGGTCTTGGGACCTCGGTATTTTACGGGTCATTGATTTGATATCTAATATTTTGAATAGCTATTAAGACATTAGGAGGATCTAGAATGTCAAAAATACTAGTTAGAAGTTTTTGTAGATCCATCAGCAGAGATCTCTTAAATTTGGAGTTAATTTCTTTTTGATATTTCATGGCTATTTGGTATTGTCTTAGTTACTCTTCTCTCATTGCTGGGACACATACCCAACACCCAGTTACTGGAAGTTTCAGTCCATATTCAGCTGGCCTAAGCTGAGTGGAACGGGGCAGAGAGCATCTAGTTCATGGTGGCAGAACAGCAACAATCATGACAGAGGCAACCGACCAACCAGGGCAGCAGAGAGCAACAGCGTGCATCTGTCTCTCTGTCTCTGTTATATTACATTCAGGCTCTCTGCCTTAGCCTATCTGCCTCAGGCCACAACCCATAATCCCAGAAGTACTAGGACCCGTGATCCCATCAGTACTATAACACATAATCCCAGTAGATCATGAGTCAAGTCTCAATCTCTAGAAGTCCCCGCCCCATGATTGCATGAGGCTTTGGGATGACAATTAGGCATAAACCATAACAGGTATTGTCTCAAATAAACTGGCCTTCTGTTTCTCACCAACTCTACTATTGCTTGGGCCACATGAATTGCCAGAAATAGGAAAAACACTGAGTACTCTCTAATTTGCAAGTGGGACCACTGGCTGGGTAACTATTGATACCTCTGCATGAACATTTATCAAAAGTTTAACAGGCTTTCTCCTTATATTGGAAGTTAACTTGGGTTCTCTCAGGCTGAGAAGTGAAGACCCATAGTCACCTCAATCTGAAACTTCCTCTGACTTCATAATGAACACTTTCCTTTTCTCTCTCTAGCAGCTTTAGACATTTTTGCTTGAAATATCCCTTAACTCTGTCTGGATCTAGAAAAGCATAACTTTCCCCCAGTTTCCCAACTGGCTTATGTTTCTGTAGGCTGCTAATATCACCATTCTTATTTTCCACCTATAATTCCATTCTATGTCCTTTATACTATGAATGTAACTTAGGTATTTAATGCTATTAGTTAATACAGGCATGACCTCTTAACTAAATCTACAAAGACTTATAGCAAACTATAAGCCTCTATGAATAAAGGGGTCTAAGAGTTAGTGAGTTACAGTTGCAATGCCTCAAAAAAGTTTATAAATTTGTCTGTTAGCCCAAATGCTCATGATTTGATTACACATGCTCTAATCCCTTAGAAATTTGTCATTTACTAAAAGATACCAAAACCCAGGAAATCATACAGGTAAAACCTATAGCAAATATGCTAAATTACTTTTAGATTCCTTTTACTGGGATCCATCAGGTTTTGTCTATGAAGACACAGTATGGCCTTAACTATTCACCTCAGAAGGCCCAGGTGAGCTGAGCCCCCTTGGGGTTTTTTTGCTTCATTACAAGGGAAGCTATCTTCACATTCCTGGGCAGGATTAATTGCCCTCAAAGATGCTTCCTCTATCAGTCTAATCCTATGTCAGGACTCCACTACAGGGGAATTTGCCTTTACATTTGTTGAGCAGGGCTGCCTGTATGAGGCCTTAAAACTAAAATATTGTATCTTGCTCAGTGAGCCCCAGATATCTGACACAATCTACAGAATTTAGAAGGGTTTGCAGGAATGAATTTGAATTGAGATGTTTCATAGTATAAAGGACATAAGAGATTCTATTACTGTCAAAATTTGAGGCAAAAGAACAACATATACATTGTCTCATGGGACCAATTTTTAAAAATTAAATGGTAAGTATCTACCCTTTTTATTCCAGGTCTTAGATTTCATTAATTTTTAAATTAAAAGCTAATTGCAAATTTAATAATAATGAGGGACAAGCATCACAAATTGGGCAGATATCTCTGTGATACCTGTGTGTTCATGTCTCTAGAAATACACTGCTAACAAAAGTAACAAGAGTGGGAAAACAATCTTGGAAGGTTTGAGCTGAAGGTTTCTATATTGCAGAAATAATTGAAAGTGAAAAGTTGACCAAATGAGGGACTAAAGAAATAATGACTGATGCTTGTTTTCTTTCAGTCTGTGAACTTGAGCAAGATGAACTGGTATTTGATTTAACTCAGAGTTTTCATCAGTGACTGAACTCATATACATTTTTTTTTTTTTTTGGGAAGGGTGCTCAGGATTTTTAGGGGTCACACTACTAGATCAGACTTGTAGTGATCCACCTATTTACAGCCTGTTTACAGCCTCCCAAGACCTGGGATTACATGCGCACCACCGTGCCCAGTCTCAATTGCTGTGTCAGCATGCTCTGGGGACAGGACTGGTAGGGCAGGCCCGGGATTGAATCCAGGGCCCCTGTGCCTGCTTGCAGGCACTTTAGTCTTTTCAGCTGTTTGGCTTGCCCCATTTAAACCTTTTTTAAAGCATGTTGCAGTTGTTCATTTATTTCCTCCTTGGTCCAGTGCAGGTGCTTAACCACACAATCACCATTTTCCTCCCCAGCCTCTCAAAAGCCCTTCATCAATCCAGAAGTCCTTTCATTCATTTGACCTTTAATTGTAATATGTCAACCTGAATGAATTAAGAAATGTCTAAAAGATTAGTAAAGTGAATTCTTAGGGGTGAATGGTGGGTCATGGAGGGATGACTTTGGGCCTTTTTGTGGTGCCTCTTCTCTTTCATCTTTGGCTCTATTCCCCTTCTCTGCTTAGGAGCTCCCCTTAACAAAACATCTTTCTCAGCCTTGTCCATCCTTGGTGATGTTTCTCCTTTGAGTCCAGCTGACCTCAGGCAGAATCTCCTGAATCCATGAGTCTACAAATGCTTCTCCTTCTTTAAATTGTGTGTCAGATAGTACGTCTCAGCGATGTCAAAGATGGAACTGAATCTCGCCATGCTGCTTGGATGTCAGACATGTAACTACTAGAAGATTTAATGTTTACTTACCCTCCCAGGTTCCCCCACCCACTCTTATTCTTTCTATTTGAAATGACAATACTATCCTGTAGCATTATACCTTGGGATTATGTAACTAGTTTTTGATTTTCATAGAGGTTCAGACTTAAGAGGATGCCTTAAATCTGAGAAGAAACATTAACTTGGAATTTCAAAATGCTGGAACTGTTCTGACTTTGGAGAATGAATTGCTGAGCTTTCAATTGTGCCCAAGATAATTGTATCATGTAAGTGGAATTAATTTATTGTGTATTTGGAGGTAAAGGAGATATGTTTGGCTGTTAATTTGACAAGGGGTGTGTTGTGACCAGCAATGTTGATATGTGAATTTGATTGCAATTAGACACACTTTTCGGAGTGTCTGGGTGGGTCCTGGACCCACGACCTATAGTCCCCTTTCATCTCAGGGTCTGTTTCCCTTCTCTGGTTTTGAGAGGTCATGAAATAAAAATCTTTGCTCAGCCATTTCTTTCTAAGGTGATATTTTGCTGTGGAACCAGGTGAGACTGGACTGAACCTCCTGAAACTGTTAATTAAACATTTCTTAAAGTTGTGGGCATTGGAGCCAGGCGTGGTGGCTCATGCCTGTAATCCCAGAACTCAGGAGGCTGAGGCAGGAGGATAGGTGTGAGTTTGAGACCATCCTGGGCTACAGAAGTGAGCTCAAGGCCAGCCTGAACTGCATAGTGAGACCCTGTCTCAAAAAGACAAAAAAAAAAAAAAAGTTGTAGGCATTGAGTATTTTGTCTAAGCGATGATAAAGCTAACTAACAAAATGTATAAGAGGACCAATGAGATAGCTCAGTAGTCTAAAGTGCCTGCTTAGGCAAACTTAGGCAAAGTTCAGAAACTGTGGCTCAATCTCCATAGTGTAAGAGCCCTGCCCCCAGGGCGGGCCAAGTTGGCCAAGATTAACTATGAAAATTTTTTATTTTTACAGCATTAACCTATAGTTGGTACTGAAACTATAAAAGAATGTGTACTATTTCCTAATTCCTGGCAGAGGTTAAACTTCGGGGTTTTCATCAAGCAACTAAACTTCTTAAGAGTTTTTGAAATTTGTTGTAGCAAGGGTTTACAAAGGACAATATTATAGGACATATAACTTCTAGGACTATTTTATAATATTAATGAAAAAGTCAAAGGCATAGGAGTGTTGGAGATCCATCCACACAGCAGAGAATCCATGTCACGTCCTGGATTCCAGGGCATTATGTTGCATAAGTCCAGTGGAAGACTTAGAGCCTAGGGTAATGTCTTGCATGAGTGCAATAGGAGGCCTGGAACCCACAAAAATGTTTAATGAAAGTTTATGTTAATGATCTGCACTGGGAAGCCCCAAAAGTCAATGGCGGAAGCCAGGATGAAGGATTTGTGCCAGTAGACTAACGGATCTGTACTGGACTAGGAAGTTTTGCTCAAAGTAAAGAACGGAGCTCCTCCCCCTTGCTGCCCCAGAACCACAGCCATCCTCAGCAACAGCAAAGACTCTAGCTTCTCCAACAATGATACTAGCTGAGCTTATGCCAGGAAAGCCAGCAGGATGAACTCCTCTAGAATTAATAGCACACCATCTTTCTCTCAGTTCTCCTTTTATGCTATTGGCAACAATCCTCGAGTGGGACTTCCACACTGAGAACCATACTGGTTCAGTTTAGCTGGGTGTTACAGGTTGGCTAGTAGTTAATTTACACAGAAATCAACAAATATCATAAGTGATTATTAAAATGTTTTAAAATTTTTATATATTTTTGGATATCTAAGGAAGTGAAATACTAACTTTAATAGCATTTACAAAAGCTGTAACCCATTTTACACATTTAAATACTGATATAAATGGTGAAAACTATGAATTATATTTGACTCTTGCAATATTCTGAATTGCAGCAAAGTCATCAGTCCTGTGCCCAAGTTACAAATGTAGGGACTTATTTTGCTTCCTAAACTTCTTATTTCCTAGAACATTACTCATGGGATTCATTTTAATTATACTATGCACATAAAGGCATTAATATTTATTTCATTTACAAGCATGACTTGCTTTCAGTAGCAAACAGGTCCATGTACACATATTATAGCAAGGCAATAGCCACAAGCAGAACTGCATGATTATACTATGAAACGTGCCTCTTTCCTGGGGCTACTTTCTTGCTTTTATTTGAGCAATGGATTGCTTTGAACCAAAGGTGCTTTTGTATTAATATCACATTTTAATTCTTGCAAGAGAATTACTATACTTTTTTTTTTACTGTCTTTATTTCTTCACTGACTTTTTTCTAGGTGCAAAAGAAATATGTAAATGACCCTAGAAATGTTTGGAAAGAATTTCTCCTAAAAATGGACTTTAGCTTACAAGGAAATAGCCTATTTTTAATACAGTAGTTTTCAAGTGTGACGACAGTTAAAATTCTCAAAACATATATGTATAGTGGTACAGTACTGGTTTCAAAATACTTATATCAGCTTCAGCCTCAAGGGAGTTGATTTAACAAGGTATATATATATATATATATATATATATATATATATATGGTATATATATATATATATATATACAATGTGTATATATATATATATATATATATATATATATATATATATATATATTTCAAATATTGGTGATTCTGCTGTCTAGCCCAATTTGAGAACTCCCCTTGACAGAAGGACAATCACCATAGACTATTTCCCTGTTTCCAAATTCCACACTCTCATGGAGACACATGAATATGTTTCCTACTCCCTCAATGTTGGGAAATTCAGTTTTGTATTTTACTACATGACTTATTAAGTTGTTAAGGAAACAATATATTTATTTTTGTAAAATTAGTTTTGATTGGAAAATTCAGAAACTTATAGCTGTTTGCATCTTATCAGATAGTTTGAAAATGAACAGGATAAAATTGAAAATGCTGTGTGGGTCATAAAGCCCCAAAGGCTTCAGAGGTAAATGAACCTACTAAAGACAAATTAAAATGATAATACTTAAGAGTTTAGCAAATGTTAGTAACTTCAGGCTAACATTTTGGAAGTTGTACATACTTAAGTTTAAATATGTTTTTATCTTTCATAGACATGTATTGTATACATTTATTTATTTATTTCTATGTATTTGGAACAAGGTCTCACTATGAAGCTTGGACTTATAGTGATCCTTCTGTTTTCACCCTCCTCAGTGCTGGGATTACAGGCATGTGCCACTATGCCCAGGCTCAGTGAACCCAGAGGTGAGGCCAACACAGAGTGTGGCACGAGGGTCCTGCGCTTGCCTAAGCAGGCACTTAGTCTGCTGAGCTATCTCACTAGGCCCTTGTATGGACTCAACTAAAAATCCAAGTCATTCACTATTATTTATGATGAAGACGAGATTGCTCCTCAGACATATTCATCATAAATTATTTTAGCTACTTGTTTACTTGTTATCTTAGCACTTGTAAATAATATTGTGCTGTTATTTCTTGGTAGGTTTTATCTTTTGCATTTTCCGTGAGATCATTACTCTCTCTGCTGTTTCCTCTATCTCTCTATTAAAATATATTCGTATTTTTTAATCATCTACTGATGAAAATTTTTCTAATTTTATTTATATCTTTGCATCATTCTGTCTTGTAATAAGCTAGGACTTGTGTCTCTGGATCAACATTTTATGAAGATGTTAGCACCCTTGACCACCTGTTCCATGCCCTTAAATTCTCTAGTGTGCTACTTTTACTTTTCCATCATCAAAGCTGCTGACAAATATATCAATTTTGTAGCATATATATGCTGTATTTTGCTAGCAGATTAGTTTAAAAAATTAATAATTAGTACATATTTTACATCTTTTAAATATATAAAAATTATGAGTTGACAGGGCAGTTGTGTATTTGTAATTTGAAATGTCTTGGCATTATTTCTTCACCATTTTCTTTATATATTATAATAATTAAAAATTGTTTTTATTAGATATTCTTTATTGTCTTCATTTCTTAGAGACTGCTAACTTCAACTACTAGATCATTTTTCTAAGCTATTCTAAGGATCTATGTAGACCTTTCTTGACTCAAAATTACAATCTTTTTTTTTTTTTTTTGTCTTTTTGAGACAGGGTCTTGCTATGCAGTTGAGGCTGGCCTTGAGCTCACTTTTGTAGCCCAGGCTGGTCTCGAACTCGCACCAATCCTCCTGCCTCAGCCTCCCGAGCGCTGGGATTACAGGCGTGTGCCACCACGCCTGGCTCAAAATTACAATCTTGAGACATCCTTCTTGTTTGCAAATTCTTTTCTCCTTATTTTAGATGCTTTACTATTCATTTGCTGGCATGATAAATTCTCTACTGGTCCTTTTTCTTTATTTTTATACAAACTTCAAAAATTTTTTAAACTTTTTGAATTTTCTGTTTTATCTTTGACACAAAGTTTTAGTATCATCTAGATGTAACTATTTTTTTCTATTCTTTATACTGAGCACTTAGTCCACCATTTCTGCTCTGAGGTTTTGCTCTCATTTTTCCTTCAAAGATTTTATTTGTCCACTCTGTTTGGTTTGCTCAATTGCAGTTTGGCTGGACATTGAGTATCTTGAAGCAGGTAATGATACACTTTCTTCTATATTTCTCTGATCTTTGTGTCTTTTTCTACTTTTTTGGTAATTATTGAAGTTTTTATCTCTCAATTTCTTTATTTACTTTTGATTCCAGGTATCATTTCTTTCAATTCCAGAAAATATATTGTCTTCTTCCTTCCTCTCTGAATATATATATATATATATATATATATATATATATATATATTGCTGTAGTTGTGTTCATTATTTTAACATTCATTTCCATAATGATGTCCATTTCCTCTGGAATAAAATTATTTAATTCAACATTAGTTTATATATTCCATGTGAAAAGTTTGCTTTAATTATCTCTTTACATTTTGCTGTCTATCCATATTTGATGATAAATCTGCAGTTTCTGCTATCATTTTCCTTCATTTGTAGGTAAACTTTAAGAACTGGAAACACTCAGGATTTTTAAATATTTCAAAATGAAATTCACAAATGCTTTGAAAATGGAGCATAATGAATGCTTCCTTCATAAATATGAATGGGCAACTCACACGTTGATCTCACAGAGATACAGCACAGAATAGTGATCTCTACATGCTAGGAAGATTTGGGGATAGAAAAGGAGGTTGGATAATGAAGGCTATAATGTAGTCAGACAGGAGAAATAAGTTATTCACTAGAACAGCAGAACAGCTAGAGTTTTCAAAACTTAGGGCTGGGGAGATAGCTCAGTGAAATAAGTTTACACTGTTGTTTTTAAAGAGTAAGGGAGGGGCCAGGCGGGATGGCTCAGTGGTCTGAAGCGCCTGCTTGGGAAAGCTTGGGTGGCTTCAGGGACCGCGGTTCGATCCCCGGCGCCACATGCTGCGCCAGCCCTGCCCTTGAGGTGGGCTGAGCCGGCCATAAAAATGAGTGAATAAACAAATAAAGGTTCTGAAACAAGAAAAAATAAATAAATTTTTTTAAAAAAAAGAGTAAGGGAGAAGTTTAAGATTCCCAATAAGGGGGGCCCGGCGGGATGGCTCAGTGGTCTAAAGCGCCTGCTTGGGAAAGCTTGGGAGGCTTCAGGGATGGCAGTTTGATCCCCGGCACCACATGCTGCGCCAGCCCTGCCCTCGGGGTGGGCTGAGCTAGTCATAAAAATGAGTGAATAAACAAACAAAGGTTCTAAAACAAGAAAAAAATAAATAAATAAAATAAAAAATTCTTAAAAAAAAAAAAAAGATTCCCAATAGGAAGAAATGATAAAAGTTTCAAGGGATAGAAATGTGAATTACCTTTATTTAATCATCATACATTCATATATGTATCACAGTATTCATAATTATATATTATGCAGTTATAATAGATCAGTAAAAATACAAATATGTAAAATACATGAACAGGTATATGCATAGTAGGACTTTTGATAGGATTATTATAGAGTAGCTGGGAAGGTATGTGATAATCACAACTATTACAAAATTCAGAATTCAGGAGATTATTTTCTGGGGATAAGGGAATGTTTTGGAGAAGAAAACTCTATTTTTCTGTATGAATAATAAATGCATACATGCCAGATGTTAATAAAGAGAGGTGGGAGTTTGATAACTCTTCCTGGTTTTACCTCGAGATTTTCTGCATTGTTATTTAGAGTCTATGGCCTCCACCCTCAGCTATATATTTTTTCAAGCTCATTTTACCAGGCTGCTGCTGCTTTTTTCCCACATCATCTTTATTTCATTACCCGCCTTTTATTGTTCACTTCATTGTTTTGGATACAAGTTTCATAGTCAAATGCCCAGATGGCCCTGGAAGCATTTAAGTAAATGAAGAAGATTGATCCTTAAGAAATAAAAATGGAGCCACATGCTTTGGTGTTTGAGAGATTGTCCTGGTTCAGTTATTATGATTTATTCCTTTACAGTTAGTTTAATGAATTTCCCAGAAGCAAAAAGAAGAACCCATCTGTCTGATGTGTCATCTTGACCCAGGATTCCTCCTAGGTACTACAATGTAGGAAACTTAATTTTTCATGGTAGGGGTTTTTAGTTCTATAATTTTCCACTGGGTTTCACCACACTACCTTAAACTACCATAGGTTTTAGGTTAAACCTTCTTTTGCCATGCAGAGTCACACCAAAAAGAAAACATTGGATTTTGTATTCAAGAAGTTTTAATGTAAGAGCTCTTGCATAGTCTAAAAGGCAGCAATCCTATCTTGATTTTGTAATACCACATCAATGTGCTTCATGTTTCTCATTTGAACCTTGGAAAGAAATGTAAAGCTGAGTATTGAGACATAATTCACACACATGGCTCTCTATGGTTCTAGGTTACTACAGATTATTTATATAGTTTTCTGGTCATATAATTCAGTGGTATCTGTCTATCTATCTATCTATCTATCTATCTATCTATCTATCTATCTATCTATCTATCGATCTATCTATCTACCTACCTACCTACCTACCTATCATCTATCTCTCTTTATCCATAGATGAGGCTGAATTCAAATAAATGGCTATTCTTAGATGATCATGTTAACATTTTTTTCTATACCATCAGATACAACAACAGAATATCAGCTATTATATTCTCAGATAAGATTTTGAATGTCATGGTTTTCTGATGCTAACTGAAGAAATAATTACTGAGAATTACTTACTTTGAAAACGTGATAATTTCAGGATCCAATTAGATTACATACTAAAAATGTACGTTTATTTTACACTTGAAAAAGAATTTTAAGAGGATTCTTAAAACCAAGCCAAAATGAATATTGAATTTGTCACACTGTCCTGATTTTGGCAAGTTGGTCATTTTTTGCAGTTAACATCAAAGTGTGACCTGACAGTGTGAGGAGAGGTAGGGCTCAGTAGTTTTCATAAGACTTCCCCTGCAAAATTTTCTGTCAGAACATTGTTTCTGTTTTATACAACCATGTTCCTTATGCATGAAGTTGATTTTAAGCCCTAAGAGCAGACGTACCTTGCAAGCATAGTGTGTTTTGTATTCTAAGAAGCTTCAATGCACAGCTTTTACCCCAATCTGATTTTTACTTTTCTAAAAATTTTATTTACATGCTTGTAGTATATTTACTTTCATAAGGAGTTAGTACATATGGAAGACATTTCAAATTCCATCTTTTGCCCCTCTCCCACTTCCTTTTTGATGCTTCTTGGATCTCTGTATATATTATAAAGTGCTTTTTAAAACGCATTTCTGTAGCCCATGCTAATTATATTCCCCATAGAGATTTGCTGTAAGGACACAGTATTTCACAATGCCCCTTCACTTTTTAAAAAATTAATCTTCTTTCACTCCCCTTTCTCACCTCTCTCTTATCTCTATCTTTTGATTCCCTTCCTATATGTCAAAGATCCACTCATTTTTGTTACTGTCTATTCTTTATCTTGCACTTCATTTACACATAAAGTTCTTATATAAAAGAGAGCATGTGATATTTAAGCTTGATTTCACATGTTTCATAACATTATGCTCTCTGGGTGCATCCACTTTCCTACAAAACCCCTAATTTTTCCATCTTTATAGACAATAGTTTTGCATTGTGTATAAATATATGTGATATTTTCTTTATCCATTCATCCATTTATAGCAGTTAGAATATTACCAGTAATTAGATATTATGACTTGGACTGCTCTATGAGCATACAGTGCTGTTATAAGGCATCTTTAACTTTTTGTGAAAGACTCCTAGTAGGAGAAGAGCTGGGTCAAATGGAACTTCTGTTCTTAATTTCTTGAGGGATCTCCATACTTATCTTCATAGGAGTTTTTACCAGTTTATGTACCCACTTACCATGAGAAGTGTTCCTTTTGCTTTGCAGCCTCACTAGCATTTTTATTGGTTGATGTCTTGATGTCAACCCTGCTTTCTGAAATGAGATGGAATCTCAAAGTGTATTACTTTATATTTTCTAATGGCTAGTGAAGTTGAACATTTTTTTCATGAATTTATTGTCATTTTTACTTCTTCATCTGAGAAATGTCTATTTATTTCAAATAACTGTGCTTAATTGGGTTTCTAAATTTGGAGAAATCTATTTTTTCAGTTTTTAAAATATACCCTAGAGATTAGTCCTTTGAGGAATAGCTGGAGACTGTTTTTTTCCTCATCTGGTAGGGTGTCTTTTTACTCTGTTGGTGGTTTGCTTTTATGGGATAAACTTAAGCTTTTTAATGTAACGTGATCCTATTTTTTGGCTTTTGATATTATGTTTGTGCAACCAGGGTCTGTTCAGAAAATCTTTGCCTATGAATTTATCTTCAAGAATTTTACCTAAATTTTCTTCTAGCAGATTGTTTCTGTTTTAACATGCAGATATTTGATCTATTTAGATTTTAGTTTAATTCTATACTGTTCAGTTCTTCCTAACATTTAGAAAACTCATCAATACTTTCATAATGTCAATGGAAATATGAAAATGGCAAATAGTCACAATTTATAGACATATCTGTATTCATTCTTTGCTGAAAAATAAGATACATTAGTTTTTAAAATACGTAAAACATCGATTAAAATTTGTTCACTATGGCTTAGTCAGATGTGTAGAACAAAGGATACATTTGGAAGATTTTAGGGTTTGCATTACCAATGATGCAGAAGGAAATGAAACCAAAGCTCAGCAAACATGAAGTGTGTGGTTTGCTGCTGTGGGTTTTTATGATGGATTGAGATGTCTGAACAATTGATAAAGTTGTGGTGCTCTAAATTGATAGCTGGGATATGTAGGGTACATACCACAGCTTATCTCTCCTTGCCACATGCTGTTTAACTTGCTTCTGTTAGCCATGTGTCTAAATCAATGTCCCCAAACATGAGAGTATTAGAGTTTCAAGAAATAAAAAAAATTAATATTAGTTTCAAGCTACAAAAATCAGAAAACATATAAATAATAAACATGAAAACTCAAAACTCCCAGGCCCAGAAGGGAGGGGGGAATCACAAAATAACCCCATCATCATTTTCAAGTTATAGATTAAGAATTTTGTTTAGTGTCATTTCCAAACCATCCAAGATTTAGCACATGCCTTGTTTTTGGAACAGTAATTTATCTTCATATCCTTAACTTACTTATTTTTTAAAGAACACAAAATAGTGCTGAGGGGTTAGCTCGGTGGTAAAGTGCCTTCCAGGCAAACAAGGACTCAGGTTTGATCCCCAGTATACCATACCATGTTGACCCCAGAGCCCTGGGTGTGCCTTGCTGGCTTTTGAAACCAGCCATGGTAGTACATGCCTGTAATACCAATGCTGCGGAGGCTGAGACTGAAGGATCACTACAAGTCCAAGCTGTATAGCAAGACATTGTACCATATAATAAACAAACAAACAAACAAACAAACAAATAGAATGAACTAGGGAAAGCATAAAACAGCATTAGCAATGATAAAAAAGTTTTCCTAAACAAATGAATAGGGATTCAATAATTGCTGTTGCATTACATGATAGTATCTTCAAATTAGTTGTTCATGTTACCACGTGGTATGGTTTGTGTCTAGTTTTTCTCTCAAAGCCTAATGCAGCCATGGGGCAGACTTCTAGAGTTTGTGATTAACTCAGGATCCACTAGGGTTTCAGGTGTGAGTGTTTCTGGGATTATGGGTGTGAGTGCTGCCGGTGTTAGTGGTGTGAGTACTACATCCACCCTGGAGTACATAACCTGAATTCAACACCAGGGAGACAGACTTGCTCTCTGTTGCCATTGTTGTTACTTCTCCCTTTTGCTCTTGCTGTTCTGCTGACTTTGCCAGTATGAACTGCTGCCCTCTGCCACGTGCCAGTCTGCCTTGGGGCCACCTGAGTATGGAGTGAAACTTCCAGTAACTGTAAACTAAATAAACCTTTCCTTCCTTGATTTTGATTGTCAGGTATTTGTCCTATCAAAGACAGAAGAGTAACTGCGACAGATTTGGTAATGGGAGTGAGGTTATTGCTGTGGTTAAACCTGACCATGTGGATTAGAAATTAGAAAAAATTAGAAATTTGGGAAGAGATAGGAAAGGTTTGGAAATGTCACCTAGAAGAGAAGTGCTGAAACAGCTTTGAATGTTCTGTATGGGAAATTCTGGTCAGAGTTTTGACCAGAAGTCTGATAGAAATCCTACCTATAAAAACCAGGCTGGGGAAGTTTATGCTGGTAAGAAGGACTGCATTAGTTGTCTGACTCCAGATGATTTGTGTTATGGCACGGTAGAAAGTTTGTCTACATTTTGCTTGTGTCCAGAGTCTTTATGTGAGACTGAGAGTAAGCATGGAAGATTCATTAATCTTTCAAAAGAAATTTCAAAGTAGCCAAATATTAAGGCAGTGGCATGGCTACTTCCTTGGGGCTTTTAGTCACATTTATATTGAGAATCAAGAGCAAAGTGCATAATAGGATGATATAAAATGTTGTGAGTTTGATGAGAAAGGAAGCTCCAATAAAGTTATGTATGGCATGTAAAGAAAGCTGAGAGGATCTCCACTGCCAAGAAGAAACAAGAGAACAATGGCCTGAGGATATCACTGAAGGGAGCATGTCTCTACCCTTGGCAGCCTCACAATTGCAAGGGTGAGGGACTTTTCCTTGGTGAAAAAGCTGCAGAGTCTCACGTTCCAGAATGGAGGCAGCAGCCACACCAGGTTCCAGAATGGGGTTGACATAGAGAATTAATTTATTGGAATCACGGTCAGAGTGCTCAGTGATCCAGGTACTCCACCCCTACAACTAAGAGAGAGGAAAACATGACTATTGCATTAGCTGGCAGCAGAACTTGGCATCCTCCATGTGGCATTGGTTTTGGGTGCCTTCAGAATTCAGGAGTTCTGAAGTTAGAAGGCTTCCACCTGGATTTCAGAAGACCTGGGAGGACAGGCAGTGTGCCCTTGAGAGGACAGTATGTAAAGCGAGTGAGAAGCCTACTCAGTGGAAACCCCAGAAGATTAGAAAAAGCGAGAACGTGGATCATCTAAACAAAGCTGCAAGAAGGGAGCAAAGCAGGCTGAAGAGAGAAGCCATGGGAGCCAGTACAAAGAGTATCATATGGGCAGAGCCACATGGAACTCACAATTTGCCACAGATTGATTTGGATGATCCACATGGAACTGTTTGCCTTGCTGGATTTTTGACTGCTTTGGTCTCAATGCTTAGTATCCTGCTGTGTGTATTTTTTGGAATGGTAATGTATATCTTGTGCCCTTGAGTGTTGGTAATGTTTAACTTTTCATTTGTACAGGGGCTCATGGCTAAGTCTGCTTTAGGTCTTGGAAGAGAATTGTGACTTGGACTTTTCAGCAGTGCTGAAACTGTTGGGACTTTGGCAACTCTCAGAGATGGACTAAAATGTCTTTTTCATGAAGAGATTTGCATGAGTCTTTGGTGGCCAAACGGAGTAATGTTATGATTTATGTCTAGATGTTTCCCCCAAAGCCTCATCCAGATTTGGGGCAGAGTTCTGGAGTTTGTGATTGACTCATGATCCAGTGTTGGAATTATCAGTGTGAGTGCTGCTGACATTATGGGTGTAAGTGCTGCTGGCATTATGGGTGTGAGTACTGCACCCAGGCTAGGATGGATAGCTTGAATTCAGCACTAGGGAGACAGACTTGCCTTTTGTTTCCATCATTGTTGATACTCCTCTCTTTTGCTCTTGCTGTTCTGCTTCCTTCCACCACAATGAACTGCTGTCTTCTGCCATGTGCCAGTCTGCCTTGGAGCCAGCTGAGTATGGACTGAAACCTCCAGTAACTGTGAGCTAAATAAACCTTTCCTCCCTTCACTTTGAGTGTTGGATATTTGTTCCAGCATGTGAAAAGTGTAACTGAGACTCATAAATGTGCAAGATTCATTTAAAGAAAAAAAATAAAGAAAATAAAAATGAAAAACTTGTAAGAAGTTCAAAACAAGAAAAACAAGAATAAAAAGAAAAAAATTAAGTATTAACTGCTCCTTTCAAAAAACCAATAGAAATGGAGAGTACAGTTATGCAACCTATTCTGCATATATACATAAATATGTCTTTTCTGTTTCTTTTACTTGTTCTTTGCCTCATCCAGGCCTCAAATATTCTAAGATCCAATCCAAAAATGGGCATCAGCGATGAGTATACATTTCACAAATGAAGGGATACAATTGGCAAATAAATCTATGAAAAAATTTTCAACATCACTAGTCACTCAAGAGATGCAAATTAAAACAATACTGAGATACCATCTTATACCAGAAAGAATATTTATAATAAAAAAGTCAACCAATAACAAATGCTGAAGAAGTTGTGGGGAAAAATAAACCCTTCTCCACTGTTGGTGGCAGTGCCAGCTGGTAAAATCATTATGGAAATCAGTAGGAATATTCTTCTAAAAGCTAGGATTTCAGGTCCCATTCAAGTGAGCTATTCCCCTCCTAGTTGTTTTTCCAAAAGAAATCATCATGCCACAGAAACACATGTGCACTCATGCTTATAGCAGTGGAATTTGTCATAGCTAAATCTTGTAAACAATGAAAATGTCCACCAATTGAAGAATGTATGAAAAAGATATGGTATTTTTACATAATGGAGTATTATTTGATTATAAAGAAGATAAATTTATGGCTTTTGTAGATAAATGGATGTAGCTGGAGACTATATTAATAAGTGAAATAAATCAGATCCACATGCGGTAACATTGTATTAACTCAGTAGTATGTGAACCTGAAAGAGCAATTAAAATCTGAAAGGTACAATAGATACCTTTGTATAAATTTGTTCAGTGGGAAGGAAAAACTTAACTCACTTTTTATGAGCCAAAGAGATACTTTTGCCAATTTTTCAGTGAAAGAAAGTTATAGAGTTAAGAAGTGTAATTTCCAAGTTTAAATCTTGGATCTAAATGCATTAGACTTGCAGAACATACTATGAAGTATTTCAAATGATTCTCTAAGGTTAGATGATAAAGATTTATTTTATCTGCTTAATCTTATGAACACTTCCCCTGCACCAAAATTAAAGTGAAATTAATCTGTAGGTGTATCTTTTAGGCACAAATGCATCTTTTAGAAAAATATTCTTGGAGCTTAACATGGTAATGTATTCCACTTTAACAGGGACAGGAAAACTATGATCTGTAGACTAATTTAGTCCTGAGACACACTCTCTATGGATATTAGAAAGATTGAGTTGTTATATCTTTAACTGATTGTTTCAGGGAAAACTCTAAGCAAAGAAACAATGAAAAATATGAACTTCAAAAAATTGTGCATTTGAGCGACACCTTCTTGCCTATACATTTTTTTCCGTTGAAGATTTCTTGAACCATAGTTCAAAATTACTTTAGGTATGACTTACCTCAGAATCACAAACTGTAGCAGAAAATATTTTGCCAAAGTCTGAGTCCCAAAACTCTTCATACCTTTTTCCCTTCCAAACACATATATCTGTATTCTGAGTCTGACATTTGGGTTAATGGGAGGAAACAGAGGATGAACCGAAGAACCCCAGAAACATTCAGCTATTTCATTTTTGACAAAGCAGCCAGGAATATCCACTACAGGATGGATGGGCTCTGCCTGAGTTACTTGTTGCTGAGACACAATACTCAATAGACACACTTAAAGGAGAAAATATTAGGGGCCTGGGGAGATAGCTCCATGGCACAAGTGCCTACCTGGCAAGTGCAAGGTGGTAAGTTCAAACCCCTGTCCTGCAAAACAAAACAAAACAAAGGAGAAAATATTTATTTTGGTTTCCCATAAAGTACTAATCAGGCTTAATACTGCTTAGCTTCTGAGATGAGATGATATTGGGTGCATGGCCATAGATGAAAATATTTATTTTGGGTCTCAGTTTGTAGAAGCTCCAACCCATACTTAGGTGGATCCAAGGTAGGGTAGCACAGCAGAGAAACAGCTTACAGCATGGCTCCAGGGGGCAGAGCATGATCCAGGGAGCAACACCTTTCCAGCCCATTCCCACAGTGATCCCAATATCACATTTATGTATAATCTCATCAATAAGCTCATACACTGATGAGCTAATATAACACTGCCATGATCCAAACATCTGCCAAAGTCCTACTTATAAGTGCATAAAGATTTGAGGAAATATCAAGATATAAACTGTAGTAACTTATTTAATAAATGCTAGGTAAAATTGTTTATGCTGAAAGCTAGCCTTGAGTTTGTAAATAATGTAGTCAGAAGTATCTTTGACACTTAATCTACTATCATTTACTATTTGCCAAGGGAATATTTCAATGAAAAATCATAAATATCAAAGAAAACAAATCACTTTCACAATTAATGCACTTTCAAGCACTGTCCTGCTCTATCCTTTACCTGGGTGCTTGTGAATTTTAGAGAAGACAACATAATGTAGGTTTTATAAAGCTACATTTAAGTCTTTGATAGTTTGGAAATTGCTGCGGAGCTTTAATTTTTGAAATAGGTTTTCAGTGCAAGTTAAAATTGATGTAATGACATAAAGAAGCAAAACAAGCAACAACCTTTCAAGGAGCTTCAGTGTAATTGTTACAAAGTGAAAAACCTTTTAGAACTCCCATGTATTTCAGTAAGAATTGTGTTGTTCTCCATTATGGTTTTTATAGAGCTCCTGTAATATTGGTTCATAAAATGTGTGTCTGTAGAAATTATCTGCGGAAGTTAGAGGTAGAAAAGACATGCGAGGGCATCTATTTCATTTATAAGCCATCAATAACTAATGTAAGACAGTACAATAATGAAACATTAAGGTTATACACTTAAACATAGAAGCCAGGAAATGCAAAAATCAAGGATCTCATCAAACACCCACAATATACAGATGAAATATTTTTGATCGCTAATTATACTGTTAGGTGTTATACCTTAAAATGAAACACATGAAATATGAACAAACTAATGTTCCCTTGAGATACTTGCATTTCCTGGGTTTTATGTTTAAATCGGTAATTTCAAAAGTTTCATTTACTTAGATTTCATTTCCATTTCCTTCCTTTAGTTTCAAAGAAATGAAAAAAAAATACCGTCCACTGCTCACTGACATTGTTAGCAGTGTAAAGGAGCACTTGTGCCTTCCACATGGCTTTCTAGAGAAGGGATTTTAAGATGAGACTAGTAAAGTTAACCAGAGTCATGGGCTATAGTCCTCCGGATGCAGTCATCAACATTTATGGACTTGGTTTGTGTTGTAGTTTGACCCTTTGATTGAATCATGGAGTATTCTTCCCTAAAAAAATAGATTCTGTGATATATTTATAGATTTGTAAATTTCACAAGTGAAATTTGATAAGCAATGGGTTATAGTGCTCTGTCCACATTGTGCAAATTTTGATTTGATGAAGGATCTGTAAAGGATAGATTCTCCCTCTTCAAGTGATTACAATAAAAACAATTAAAAGGAAGAAAGTGATAAAAAATCTTACAGGTCCAGAGTATAGCAGCACAAGCATTCTTGGATTACGAGATCAAGCAACAAATATAAATTTATGATGGAGAATTGAAGATGGGAAAGACATTACTGGGATAGAAAAAGGAGGATGTCTGAAAGTGGATAGCAACTTCTGTTGACACTCCATCCCTTAAAGTCCAAATGCCTCCCAACTCCCCACCATCTTATCTCTCATGGTGGGAAGAATACCAGAGCCCTAAAGATACTCAAGCACGAGGTTTTGAGACTATGATATGTTACTTAGCAAAAGAGATTTTCAGATATGATTATGTGAAGGATTCTGTGATGGGGATTCCAGTGTATCCCAGTGGGGCCAATGTGTTCACCAGGGTGATACACATTAAAGGTGTCAGGAGAGTCAGATATGCTAATACAAATAGATATTACAAATGTGTGTTTGCTGGCTTTGAGGATAGAAGGAAGCCACAAGCAGAAGAATGCAGATATCCCCCAGAGGCCAGGAAAGGAAAGGAATTGGTTCTGTTTTAACTGATATCCACCTGTACATATAAATCACTTTTTCTTTTCTTTTTTTTTCTTTTTTGCTGAGGATAGAGACCAGGACCTTTCATATGCTAACCACGTGCTCTGTCACTGAATTATTTTCTCTATTAGCACATCTAACCCTAGGCACTTCAGTTAGTTCCATGTTGTAGTTATTACAAGTAATTCCGTAGTGAACATGAGAGCTCAGGTGTGTCTGGTGTAATGATTCGTTCTTTTTGGATTTGCCCCTTGAAGTAGATTGCTGGATCATACAACAGTTCTATTTTTATGTTTTTGAGAAATCTGTGCTCCCTCTTGCTTGCAGTTATTTACTTTCTGATATGGCCTCTGAATGGATGCTGTCATATTGATGTCTTGATTTTAATCCTATAAGCTCCATGTTAGCCTTGCATCACTGGAACTGTAAAACTAAATTTGTACTGTATCAAGCCATTCTGTTTGGAATAACTAGTTAAAATGGCAACAGGAAATGAATCCGTGTACCCACAATATACTAATTACCTCCAAGATATTATTAATTATAACACAAAAACTGAGTTTTGAGACTTTAGAAAATGGGCACAAAATGTAAATACTTCTTTTTTCATGTATTTTGTACAGGGTCTCCATGGTCTCCTGAGTCTCACTACATAGATCAGATTTGGAGTGATTCTCCTGCTTACAGCCTCCCAAGTGCTGGGACTGTAGGCATGTGCCACCATGCTCAGTCTCAGTCACCATTTCAGCATGCCCTGGGAGTGGGGCTGGCACCATAGGCTAGTGCATCTAACCCCCTTGCCCCTTTGTCTGCCTAATAAATGTATCTTTTATAAACTAATCATTGGTTATCTCAATGAACACAGTTAAGATCCGATCTCTTGAAATACAATACATTTTAGAGCCTAAGTTTCCACTACAGTTAGCATCTAATTACTTCTCTGATTTTCTTTAGGTTACTGAAAATTATATAGTTTGATCTTGTAACGTCGCGTTTTATAACACTTGCACCTGTCTTATTAAAAGTCATTTTACTGGGTGCTTTGTTTGCATTTCCTACATGTTAATTCATAGTTCAATTCTTTCTTTAATTGAATTACATGTTGCTGGAAATTTAATAGCTCCTTTTGGAACTCCAGTAGCAGCACTTGGCAGGCAGATGCTGGTGCTCAAGTAGTGGTTCTTCATGATGCACCAATCAGTCATGCTATGCTTCACCACTTTTAAAAGTGTAATGATTTATTTGGAAACACTGACAATGTCTTCTGCCTCTAATTGCTTTACCTGAATGTGGCAGCCGTCTGCATGTGCAATCTGCTCCATTGGTTCCACGGCGCAATCTTTTTCAAAACACTTGAGTGACAATTAGAGAGCCACATTCCAGTAAAAATCTAATGGCAAGTGATACCATCAATTCAAATAACTAACTGAAATGAACTAACGAAAATATACGTTTTCTGTAGACTCATTTCCTGTACTCAGGACAAAGACAGCTGGGTTGCTTCTTGCGATACATGATACTGATATTATGACGTACTATTTATTATTTATTTATTTAGGAAAAATTCTGCTGTGCATTCCATGCTGAGCTGGAACTCCTGATGTGTCCCAGACTGGACTCCAATTTATCACCACCCTCTTGCCTCTGCCTCCTTGGGTTTCTGGGATTACTGGCACGTGTGACCATGCCTGGCCTTGCGTACTGTTTGTGCAGACATCACATGATTACCATTCAGCATCAAACAAATACTTTACTAATATGAATAATAGCTAATGTAAAACAGTCCAGATAAAGATACTAAGACTGGGAGAGTATAAATACCTTCTCTAAGACCTCAGGGTCAGCAAGTGACAGAGACAACATTCATGTGCAGTGTGCTTCCAACCTCTGCTCTTCTATTCCATGCTCTTTTTGGGACTTATACTGAACTTCATGGTGGCTGGTCTATGAGCATGCTTTTTCCATCTGCATCTCTATACCTAGACATTTTTGCAAGCAGAATGGTTAAGAGTATGTGTTCAAAAGACAAATGGTCGAGTTCCAGCCGTATCACTTGCCAGTTATGCCTCAATGTGATTTTTAAACATGGACTACTCAGTTTGTATAACATGGCCTTGAAGTAAGGACTGTAGCAAGTAATACATGAAAAATGCCTAAAAATACTTACAACCACACAATAAATTATACTTAGTAAGAAAGAGAAAAAGGAAGAAAATAAAACCCTGTTGTTTCTGTCACTGTCTTTTGGAGAGATTTCCCTACTCCTCATACAAATTTTAAATATCTTTGAATTTCATGGCACTCTTGAAACTTTTTCTTACCCATTAATTTTGACATGTTCAGCACTAGCTTCACTATCAGGGGTGAATTAATGGTGTACCAAAAGTAGAGACACTAAATATGGGGAGGTTTCCTATGAGGGAATGAATGGCAGACTGTCAGTCAATTTCCTTTTCTCTCTGCTCTTTTCTTCATCATTGTGCTTTGGTTAATGGAGCATTTTGGGAATACATTCCTGGAGTAGACTATTGTATGTCTCCTTTATGATCTGTAATTATTACTGAGAGGAAGAAGGTTGATGGGAAGCTCCAATCAATGTGTCAGTCAGTCTTGCCTTGCTATTCAAACAATCTAGATGCCTGGCTTAACTGTAAATTGGATGTAAGTAGAACTCTGATGAGGATTTCATAAAGACTAGTCTCAAATTTTGGAAAGCAGGAGTATTATCCCCTTCTATTCTATCCCCAAAGGCATATCTCAGGGATCTTTGTAGTTACTCTTGAGTAAATCAAAGTATGATATTAACTGTTGCATTTTCTGGACATAGGTTCACTCAGATTTCCTGGATTTAAATAATACTTTGGACCTTGACTAAAGACCAGCAGCTTACTAAAGGATTGCAAATGATTCTCTTTTGTTTTCATAGGCAAGCTTGTCCCTTCACTAATTGCCAGGCCTTTCAAATTCTCACATTTGTTGAATATAATACTTTTGAGTAATTAAAATTTCTCTAGAAACATGTTATGCACAGTTGAATTAACATAGACAGATAACATTCACATTGAAATGTGATATGAACATGCCACATGTATCTTATGTGCATATCTTATGTGCACCACACACATGCACACAAAATTCACACATTTGAGTAGTTATGGTTTATCTGGAAATATGTTGTGTACAGGTGAATTAATGTAGACATAACATTCACATTGAAATATAATGTGAACACATCTACATATATATTACATGCACACAGGCAACACACACACACACACACACACACTTCAGCAGGCATAAAGTAGCATCCCATTTACATAACATCTTTGATTTTAGAAAAGTATTGGAAGTTCATATAACTAAGTCTTGAAGAAAGATTTTTTTTGTACTTGGAAAGACCATTTCGTTATTCCCTGACCTTTGGTATATTATTTATCTAGTGGGTTGCAATGAGCTTTAATATTTGAAAAAGGTCATATTCATAGCCAGGTTCACATACTGTATTTGAATAATGTAGGCAGCAGAGGTATAGAGAATTAACATACTTAGACCAGGATGTGTGATTTCCATCCTGGCTTCATTTCTCCCCCTGCTCTGTTGCTTGACCTGCGGTGAGTCAGTCCCTTCTTTGTCTGTCAGTGGTGATAATGAGATCTCTTCTTTGCTTTTTTTAATATACATGTTGTGAAGAATGCAATAATTTCCTAACTGACCTTTTGCCTTTATAGTCTACCACCAGGTAGAACTTATTTTATTTTTCCGTGGTTCTGGGGACTGAATTTAAGGTACCTAATGTGCTAGGCAAGCACTCTACCACTGAGCTACGCCACCCAGCCAAAGACATATATTTCCAAAACTACTCCTCATATTCTAGTCTTCTGTAAAAGAGAAATCTCTAGATCTTCCTCATGCTATGATACCCATAGTTCTCTCTGTTTTGATGCAAGGAATGGATGATTGTCAATATGCTGGACACAACCTTGTAACACTGAAATGTTAAGTTGTAATCTTTATACCACCATGAGCATAGCAACTCACAGTCAGACCCCTCTAAACATAAAAGAAATAAAATCTTTCAAATCACACATTTCTCTTAGTTCAATGAGAAGAAATTTCTGTACCAATAATAATTAGAAAAATTATCACTTCTACATCCTGTGCTCTGAGTAACCACTATGAGGACAGCAATATGCATTATATCAATTATTGGAAATGTGCTACTAATGTGTTTTGAAACTGCTGCATTGTTATTTCTTATTAAAAGTAATAAAATGATTAAAAAATAAAATCACACATTTGAAGGCTGATCTGTTGGGTTCTTGGCTCTTCCTCTCTGATGCATATTGATGCTGCCGATCCTCTGCCTCTGCTTTTATAAACACAAACACACACATGCATGCACACGTACACACACACCCCCCACACACACACGCACATACACACAGTTTTACTTAGAAGCTTATGCCCCACATGCTTTAAAAAACACATGAGGAGGCAACAAAACTCAAGTATATAATAAGACTAGTATATTGGAAATGAAGAAAAACAAGAGATATGAAAAAGCAAGAATCAATTATGTTTCCCAGAAGCTTTTACTTCACCAGAGTTGCACTGCTCTTTCTCAAAAGATCTTGCGGGGGCTGCTGCATCGGTCATATCTGCCTAACATCCCCATTCCACTCCATTTTTAATTTTAAGTAGCTCATCTACTATACAGAGAGTAGAGTGACCCTTTTAAAGCATAAACCATGGCATCTGGTTAAAACACTCCCCTAACAGTGGCATTCTACACTCCGATCTTCATGCGCCTGTGGTCTGCCCTTGCTCAGTTTTCCATGCTTGTTTCCCTGACTCCCACCCACTTTATCTTATCATTGGTGGACCTTATGCTCCTTTAGTGCACATAGCCCACAGGGCTCTGATTTTTGTATTGCACAAGTCTGGCATGTTCCAACCCCAGATTTCATATAATTGGTCCTTTCTTATCACATAATTACCAGCTCTCATTTTGCTTGTTGTAGGTCAGGTCAGTATACACAAACCTGCATCACTTAAAAAATTTATCTTCATGATATTTATCAGGTTGGGGACAGGGGAGATAGATAGCTCAGTAGAATAAGCGCTTGCCTGGAAGGCACCAGGTCCTGAGTTCAACCCCCAGTTCATATATATATATATATATCCGCATCTGAATTCACTGAACCCATCCTCTCCTAGTACATATTTAGAATCTACTCTTTTGTTAATTACCAAAACAATAGATAAAACAAATCCTGCAACATAAATTTAACACATGTACATATTAATACACCAAAGAGGGTTTATTTACATGGGTAATCTCCTGAATCAGAATTACAAGACAGAAGGATATGGAATTGTTATTTTTGATAAATCTTGTGAAGCACTATTTAATTTTCAAAGAACAGCTTCATGAATGATATCTTTAGATTTTAAAGTAGTCACAATGTGTAGCTCTATGAAATTATAACTACATTCAAGAATAGAGCTTAGAAATCATCAAGAAATGGGTATTTAAAATGACTTTTCTTGATATTCACCTTTTCAGCAAGATTTTAGATAGAAACTTCTATTCTGAATGTTACACCACTCACATTTTCTTTTGCTAGTTAGTGGAGAGGTCATAAGTGTAGTAGCACTGGCATAAAAACCAACTGACTTCTCCTCTACAATAGAAAGCCTAAGCTGTATTTCTTGCCTAGACAGAGAGGCACAAGCTTCTCTGCAAGTTCTTGCTTTGTAGAATACCCATATTCTACCTTCTTCATGTCCAGAAAGGTTAGTGCCAGGGTTGCTTTCGCCCGAAATTTCTCCTGACTATACAAAGGTGATCTTTCCTTTCCTTTAGTCCTTATATACTTACTGGGTGCACAATTCATGTGTTCCTTAAAAAATGGTATAGTTTATTATATACTTCTTTAGTCTGTTTTGTTTCCAGTCTAGTACTCAACTGTACTGTGCAGTACTGAAAGGTAAAGAAATTACTCTGCCCTTCCTATTTCCAAGCCTAATTCACCAACCCACATGTGTCAATTCAAACAGTGTAGCTACACTCCTGATCATTCATGATAGTTAAGAAGGTGCTATGGTTTGTGTGTAATTGTACCCCAAAGCAGCTTCTGGAGTCTGTGATTGATCCTTGACCCAATACTGCGATTGTGAGAGTGAGGGCTATGCTCTGTCCCTTGGATGGGTAATTTGTATTACAATGTAAGGAGAGGAAAGAGGCTAACTAGCTGCAGGAGCTGCTGCCCCTCCCTTTGTTCATTGCCCTTTGCCACCACGGTGAACCACTGTTCTCTGCCTTGTGCCAGTCTGCCTGGGATCCTGCTGAGTATGGACTGAAACCTCCACTAACTGTGAACTGAATAAAACTTTTCTTCCTTAATTTTCATGTCAGATATTTTCTCCCAGCAAGAAGAGTAATAGAGAGAGAGGGTCTGTACTTCTTGACACTCTTCAAGCCGGTCTCTCCTTTCTCTGTGATACTCCAGCATGAAACTATGATTCACACTGGGGGCCGATCCTAAGTGTGGAGCGTTTATATTTCATGTGGATTTCATTCCAGTATAATCTTATGACCTTAGCTTTATTAAATGTTTTCTAACCAGCTGAATCCATGCCTAAGTATTTTTAGGATAAAATTTCCACTATAACTTATTATTAAGCTGATTCTAAATAGAAAACAAACTAAAGCCTGGAGGAAAAAGCATCAAGAAGTTTCCAGTGAGAGAAAATTGGGGTTATATGGTCAGTCTTTATGTCATCTCAGCTACAGCCTGCTTCCTCTGTAATGAGCTATGTGTGAATATAGCTTCTTCTAGACTGAGTGGTATATATATTAAAAGACAGCTAAAATTAAATTTCTGGATGCAGTTCTTATCAATATTTGTGTGTCTCGCACGGTAACACTTGACAGGCTTGTACAATTTGCATGAAAGTGCATATGTTATGAAGAAACTTTTGTTCTGATGTTTTACATATTATAGAGAGTCCATTTGATGGACAAGTTGCCTTCACAAAACACCTTGAGAGGCTGCATGGACTTTTTGTTTCATGTTTTCAGAATGAGAGCTTGAAAATACCTAACGCTGTTTTAAGTAGCAACTGAAATTTAGGTGACATGAGTCATGACAAAAGGTAAACCAGCAGATTTTGTCTAATTTTGGGTTGCCATTTGGTACCAATAATCACTGACTTGATACCTTTTACTGTAAAAGAAAAGTTATATCAGTGCTTGGCATATGTGTGGCATAACTGCCTTATTTATTTACTTTTATTACTTTTAATAAATAAAAATGAGACAGTTTCAAAACACTTTAGTAGGACAGCCACAATAATTGATACAATGCATATTGTTTACTTCATAGTAGTTGCTCAAAGTACAAGATATAAATATCATAATTTTTCTAAACACTATTGGTACAAATATTTCTTCTCATTGAACAAGGAGAAAGTAGTTGTGTACATAGTCCAATATTCCATGATAGTAGAGGGTTATCAGCATAATTGGCAATGTGAGAAACTGTTGACTTAAGCCTTTTACAGCTCAGCATACTAATCTGGCTTTACATTTTATGCCTCATGGTTAAACTTTTCTGCGGGATGGCTAAGGCCAAGATAATGCAAGACCTGTATAACAAAACATGGAACTTTTGTATCTCCCAAGGTCAGTCAAATTCTCTTAGGATTAATCTCAAAACCATGTACAGTGTTTTCTAGAACTCTGGTCAGTGTCAGCCATCTGGGTAAGTCACGGATATTGCTTGACCAGTTTGCTCTCTACGAAAGCTTGATAGAATGTTTTCTTTCTAGCTGACTCTCCTTAGGCACCCTATACATTGTTGACTTCTTTCCTCTGTGGCTCCATGATCTCCTTAAGCAGAAAATTTGGGACTCCACTGAGTTATAGGATGTTACAGTACAGGTGCCTCATTTATGAATGGTCAGAACTACTTTGATTCGTAAGCTATTATTACTTAGTATTTGGCACAGGAACTATGGTATGAGAGGATAAAAAGTGAAGGGGAGAGAAAAATAAATATTCTGGTAATTTAATCTCCAGAAACACTTGTTTTTGGTTTTGGTCTCATTTTGAATGTGGAAGTGTAGCTATATTGAAACCAATTTTTAACAAAGTCAAACTTAATAAACTAAAGTTATCCTCACAATAAAAACATACTTGGAGATATCTTATTCTCCCTGAAGATTTAATTGCTTTTCTTCTCTCAACAGCTCTTAAACCAATAGTTTTGTATAGAAGAATATATATATATATATATATATATATATATATATGTAATATATATGTATATATATAATTTTTAAAGCCTCAATATATTCTTTTTCCAAATTGAAAGCCTCCATATATGCATATTTCTTGGTCCACAGTAAGTCAGAATGATTTCTTGTGATTCTAGTTACAAATCCTTGTAGATACACTTTTTGCTTAGCCATTTTATTTCTTTTAAAAGATGTCTGACTTCAAAGTGCATTAGAAAATTAAGCATGTAAATCTCCATTTTACTCTGCACTGATTCACTAAGGGTTTACTGAGCAGTAACCTTTTCTCTTATGAAAATGTCTCTGCTTATACGCAGGATCATCTTTACCTGAACACAATACACATAATTTTAGAAAGACTTTAGTGTCAGTACATTAATACTTTCCATGTCATGCTGCATGATACATAAACTGATTATTCTGAAACTGGGAACAAACAATACCATAAGTAAAGGCTAATCAGGACTGAGGGGACACAAATAAGCCAAGGAAGATTCATTTTGCTTAAGGAGGTATGCCTATATCACACTGCAGGCAGAAACAAAAATAAACAAATAACAAACACCAAAATACCAATACCAAAACCGAAATCAAAAGCCTTAGTATGAAGAACTGTTCATTTGCTATTGCTTATTTTCTGAAGTAGTAATAATATTTCATAAGTATGAGAAAGCTACTTTAATGTTCCATTTTTATTCAAGCAAAGGTACAGAACTGAAAAATGTCAAGCCATTTCCTGAAGGTAGGGCTGTGTGAGGGCGCTGTGTCTGATTGGCATTGCTAAATGTCAGAGATGTGAAGGCATTTTAATTACAACCCGCACACTGATAAAAGTTATTGTTGTGGGGTGATGGCAAGACTGAGGCCATTAGCTTTTGTTTTAAAGCTTTTATTATGGTGAATTTCAGACATTAAAAAGTAAACAGCATAATAAACCTCTACATGCCCATCATCCAGCTTAGAAAAAAAGCAGTGTTCAGCCATTCTATTTTATCTTTGTTTTTGCCTGCCTTCCACCCGTAGTTTATTATTAACATTCACATTTCAACTTTTGAGTTGTAATTTACAGAAAAGCATAAATTAGCTGTACGATTTTCACAGCTGTGTCCTTATAATCCAACCTATATCATGAAGCAAAATAGGGGCTTGTGTTTATTATTGTGAGTACAATACCTTCCATAGGTTTGTACAAAGAACGTAAGGAAGTTCTTTTCTGTCCATCCCGATGGTTGGGAAGTTGGGTGTTAAACATGGGCTTGAAAGACAACTATGCGTATGTGCTTGCTTTCCATATTATAGCAATGAATCTTATGCCAGGTATGACACTTAAAATACTTTGTTATGCCTCGTCAGTGTCTACAGAAGATGTACCTATAATGAATTGTGGAAGGAAAAAGCACAAAAAGAAAACCTCCAAATTTTAATACTAGAAACTTCCCTTTGTTAGAAGACTCATTGGAATTGAAATGAAAAGGACCTACATTAGATTTTTACCTAAGGAAGGATATACTTGTTTTGCCTTTGATATGTATAATGGGTGCTTAAGTTTTAACTTACAAACTGAAAAATACCATTAAATTCTTTATAACTTTTTAGTCAATCAGGAAGTAGATAAAATTCTAGTTGATCCCTGTGTACCTTAACTACAGTTGTTAGTTACGTCAGTGTGGATGAGTGGAGAGTGGGGCATAGCCGAACTTGTAGGGCACACTGGAGGCTGTAAGTACCTAGAAGAGGTTGAAAAGCAAATATTTTCCCTATATCTCCTCCTGGCTTTGATTATCCTAAACGGTTCACAGTACAGATCACTATTGATGAACAAAATCTTACTTCTGTGTAAGAGAAGTGCAGTATTTATTTTCATTGACAGCATGGGAAATTGCAAACCAGGACACACACTTACAAAATGAAGTCGGAATTCTTTACTTGTTACCAGGATATTATTACTTAT
>PVJA010019155.1:0-38773 GCA_004027025.1 Myocastor coypus | reverse complement strand
CACTGTGCTCTGCCTAAGCAGGTGCTTTCTATTCCATTCAGCTATCTGGCCGGCCCAGATCCATCTTCTTATAAGCCACACTTACATCAGCTTCCACATTCCTTTATTGCTTTTCTTCTGTCTGCTAATATTTTCCCTTCCAGTTTCTTGTCATGGTTTCAGCTTTCACGTAGTAGAGAGAACATATGATGTTCATCTATTTGTGCCTTATTTCACTCAAAATAGGGACCTCCAGATCCAAACTTTTCTCTGCAAATAACAAATGCCTTGCAGTGTCTCTATAGACTATGTATTCTGTCCAGTTGTTGCTTTTGATCATTACTTTGTACTTATTAAAAGCAAATTCTTGCTGTGAGACAGTCTGCCTTACTCTGCAGGAAGGCAGGAACCTCAATTTTCCTCACCACAAGGCCACAGAGGGAGGCTGACCCTTGCCACTTACATATGAGATGCTGTCCTTTGAGTTAGGACATCGGTGATGCCCATATAGTGGCAGTGTGGTCTCAGGATGAATCCCTAACTGCATATCCCTGTCACTAATGATGCACGATGAAATTTTATCTGATGATAAAATATTATTATTTATGTTTATCAAAATATTCTGCGTGCATGACCAAGAGACCTAAATGATGCTGTAAGACTTCATAACAGACAACAGCCCTAAACTCTACTCACCTGTAACCAAGAACCAAATAACTGGCTAGAAGTTGCTGTTACTAGCAGCTGGAATCGCAGCTTTTTAAACTTTTAATTGTGGTAAAATACACACAATATAACATTAACCATGTTACCATTTTTTTGGTGTAAACACACTAAGACTACACACCTTGCTGTCAATCATTTCCACTTGGCAATTTTACTTTTGGATGCTTTCATGTACCTGAGACATTGGTTTCCAGAAATGCTGGTTTTCTTATCATCCATGGATATTATCTTTTTATTGCCTCTCATAATGCAGCCATGAAGCTTATTTACCTGATATCTCTTTCTTCTCAAACACCTATGTAAGTGTTTCTGATGTAATTCCATACACATTCATTGCTCTAGCTACCCACAATGCTGCTCAAGTGCCTCTTCGCTGTAAATTGTGAGTAGAAATTTATTCTCTCTTTGAAATTAGATATACCCACTTCATTTTTCCAAAGTTGAAAGGAACAGTACAAACAGTAATTTACCAAACTACCTACCATGTTAATGGCTGAGCAAAGTTTTGTATCTTTTCATTAGAATCTCCAAGTGATCCAAGCTTATAGGCAGAGGGCCAAATTTCTGTTTTATTTCCTGGCTTGCCTTTCTGAAGCTTTTAAATAATGTCGGTCTTTTGCTGGGGTGTTCCCTCTGCCAGGGAAGATTACAGCATTATATAAGGGCTCAGTGTGCTGCTGCTAGAAATCACTGCTGAGAGCCTCTGGCGTGTCCAGGTTATCTTTCTGGGGAATTCTGGCAGCATCTGGCAGCTGTGCTCATGTCGTGGGGCCCACTGCATAGCTCTTAGCCTGAGACCTGTGTTCTGTCCTCATGGCTTTCCTAGTTCATGGTCTCCTTTCTCTTGGTGGAATCCTTTGTCGTCTTTGTACGCTCTTCGGCAGTTCTTAAAGTGTGGTGCATGAAAAGCATACTTTTTAAATCCTTGCATATCTGAAATTTCTATGTTGCATGTACATTTAATAAGTAGCGTGAGTTTTGTTATTGTGCTTGAATATTTTTAAATACTGGAAAATTCATCATTTTAAGTTGTTTGTCTAGTTTTGTTTTATTCTCGAAGTTGTACAGCCATCACCATTATCTAATTCCAGAATAATTCCACTGTTAACACTATTAACTGAGTACCTGACTATTATGTACTTTTGCATGCAGTCTTCCATAAAAGTTCTCAGGAAAAAAAAAAAAAGTCTATATATCATATGCCCAGTGCTAAGCAAAAGCAGTTGCTCTTTATTTTATTTTATTTTATTTTTGCACACTGGGAATTGAGTTTGGGGCCTTTGACTGAGCTGCAGTCCCAGCTCTTCTTGTTTTTTGAAATTTTGAGCCAGGATCTCACTAAGTCACCAAGCTGCTCAGGATGGGCTCAGATTTCTGATTCTCTTGCCTTGGACTCTAGAGTGCTGGGACGACAGGTGTGTGCCACTATGCCCAGCTCAGCAGTTGCCCACTGCAGTATCGAGGAGGCGACAAGGCAAATCACAGTCTCAAGACTGCTGCATCAGGGCTGATAGCTTAAGAGACTATGCTGGGCAAGCTTCGATTCTCAGAATAGTTTGTAGGAGCTGAGAAAGTAGCTAACAGCTGCCAGGAAGTACCAGGAAGCCTGGAGCTACAACTACAAGAAAATGATTGTGCCAACAATCTGGTCAGTTTGGAAGCAGCTTTTTTTTTTTTTTTCCCCCTAGTGGAGACTTCAACTGAAAGCAGAACCCAGAAATCTATTGATTTTAGCCATGTGTGATTTCAAGCAGAAATCTTGTTAAGTGGCGTTCAGAACACCGAAGCCCAGAAACTCTGAGATAATACTTTGCAACAGTAAAGCTACTAGGTTTGTGGCAATAGGTTACCCTACCATGGAAAGCCAGTACATCTGCCTCAGGATGTCATCACTGCTTATTCCAATCCCAGCTCCAACGTGGTATACCCAACCCTGATTCAGCCTCTGTCAGCACAAGAACAGGCCTCACAAACAGAGAAGCCGCCAAGCTGTTGTTATTGATTCTACTCAAGCTTTGGACAAAGTCATTGTTTTTCACATTCTTCTGTGGAACAATAGTGTAAGAGAGCAAAAGCAAATTTGCAAGGTCAAGTCATGGCCACCATCTTCAGGAATTCAGCATGTGGCAAATGCTCAGACACTCAGCACCACCACAGCCAGGGCAGAAAATTTGGAAAAGTTAAAAAGTATCCTTGGTTGCGATCTTGGTTTCCATTTTCCTGTTACTTCATCTGCTTGTTTTGATGGGTGAGGAGACTGAAGCACAAAGATCTGACCTGACACAGCCTGCAGCAGATCTCGAGTTGCATCTTACAATTGACTGCCTCGTGACCTCCGCAAGATTGCTTTGTGCCTATGATTAAGCCACTGTATCCAGAAACCTGTTGTGTGGCCAAACCCTGCCTTGCATTTGTCCATGGGAGTGACCGTCAACTTGTGCAGCATTTAGGATGGGCAGCACTTTGTCCATGTTGAACCCCCTATGCAGCCCTGGTAGCTCCTCTTTGCTCAGAAAGTTACCCTTAGAGACAACAGTAGCCAAGATTGGTTCATATTGTTGTTCTTCCTTAACTTTGATTCCCATGGTGCTTCTGCTGGTAGATCTTGGCCCTATCATCCCTACAGCCTTTAGCAGCCCAGATCACTGTGCTCAGAGCAGAAAGTCCCCAATCTGTATGGCTTTGGGTACAATCCACACCCAGAGCACTGTAGGTGAACAGGAACCAAACATTCCAAAAGCCCAAGTCTCTGGTGGCATTTATCTATTGGTATTTACTTTTCAGGGTTCAGCCCTGCTCCTCTTGTCCGTCTGTTACTTTGCTCTTGGTCTAATGCCCATGACTCTTCCTGGCTCCCAGGCTCCTTAAATCAGATGGAACATGATGATTAAGCGTTCATGGACAGCGTCTCTACTGTGTGTTTGATCTGGCTGCAAGGGGCCTTTTCACTTCCCAGAGATACACTTTCCCGAGTCTTTGTAAACAAAAGTTCTGGGCAGAAGGAATGGCAGAAAAGGAACAGAGAACTGTGTAGAGTATTTGAGGGCCTAAAGCAAGAACAGTAAGCCTGGAAAATGATAAACACATGTGAGACTGAGAACAAATGAGATTACAGAGGAAGATAGGGTTACAGAGAAGTCCTGCTGGACAATTCAAATTGTAAGGAGAGTTTTATTTTTATTGACAGTGTAATTAACAAAGTAAGTGAACAAACCTAAGCAATAGAGCTGACAGCACTAAGCACCGTATTGTGCCTCTCACAGCTAATGTCTCCATCATACTTTGGCTACGTATTTGCTTTTAGGAGGCTTACACTGATGAATCGCTCACTTAAGGTAATGGTTTGTTAGGATTTTCAGTGCAGTAAAGAAGCAGGAAAGATAAAAGAAGCCATTATTGCGGGTAAGGGGAAGATCATAAGAAAGAAGAGACATTGAGCTTCGGCAGGCGTGGCAGGGCAAACAAAAGCTATGTAGGGCCAGGATGGTAGAGGAGTTTAGGGGGCAGTCTGTATGACGTGGCAGATAGTGATTGGGCAGCATGGAGGAAGAAAGGAAGCAGGATATTGTGTAAAGCAAGTAAGAAGTTGTATTTTGACCAGGGAAGAGGAAGGCGGAGCATTAGTACACCTGGCCTTCCTGGAGAGGCCCGTGCCGTGCTGGCTCACTGCCATGATGACTTAGCAGTGTTTGTTATTAAGGCTGAGAAAACCCATCGGTTTGCTTCATACAAATTCTAAACCAAAATGTTGCTGTAGGGTTGGGGAGATCGCTTGGTAATCCAAGCACCTAACTGGAAAGCGCAAGGAACTGGGTTCGATCTCACGTCCCACATGCCCTGCTTGTTCCAGGCATGCTGTGTCCACAAATGAAAGCAGGCATGGAGTGCACCCCTCTAATCCCATTTCTGGGGAGGCTGAGGCAGGAGGATCACTATGGGTCTGAGCTGTGTAGCAAGACCCTGTACCACATAAATTAAAAATTTTTTTAAATGTAGTTTTATGTCGTCGAATTTTGATTTTTACATAAGCGGGACAATTCTGCCCATCTTTGTTGGCCACTGTTTCTAGGGCCTCAGTCTTTTGTTTTTGGACTTAGCAGGGAGGAGTATGTAGGTGTAATTGCTTCGTTTCTCTGTGGATGGTATTCTGTGGTACAGTTATCTCGGTGGGCACGTGCCGTTTCTAGTTTGTATTACTGGTGCTACGGACACCTTTGCATGTGTTGCCCTGAGCAAGACATACAAGTAAAACGGCTGAGCCATACGTTTAGCTATCTTCAAATGTAAGAGAATATGCCAGGTTGTTTTCCAAAATGATCAGGCCAATTTATATTATTAAAATCAGAATATGAAGAAATTTCCTACACAGTTGCCATTATAAAATATTTTTTAACTTTTACAGATTAGAAAATAATTGCGGAGGGGTCAAAATTATATCACATTATTTTAATTTGCCTGTAGTTCACCCTTAATGAAGTTTAGAATTGTGTCATTTGTTAATTTATATTTATGTTTCTCCCTGAAATGTCTAGTTACATTTTTGCCCATTTTCAAATTGCAGTATATTTCCCTATTTTTTGTATGTTTTTTGTAGATATTTGATAGCTATTTTATTTTATGTGTTGAGGATATTTCTGTTAGATTATTGAACTGTCATTTCATTAGTTGATAATGTTCTTGCATAATGATATTTATAATGTAATAATAAAATTTATTTTCTTTTGCTTTTTGCTTTTTGTATCTTGTTTACTCCATCTTTTTTGTCTGCAAGTTTTTCTCATTTAAAAATTTAAAATTCTGTATATTTTGTTCTATAAGACATATTGCAAGCAAGGTTTTAATATTACACATTGCTATCCTCAGTGTAGTTGCTTCCTTCACAGATATCAGCATATACAGCTAGTCAGGTTGAGATTCTACTGATGAACAGCTAGTTTCAAAAACCTGATGGAGATTCTTAGGACCATCGCCTTGACCATCTCGTGCATATAAATGTATGGTTTTGCTCCTGCCGTCTTTTCTAACTTTCCTCCTTACTCTCTCTTCGTTGTTTAATCCTTAAGGTCTCGCTCTCCATTTAACTGTGTTATATCTTTCAATTTTTATTTCTCATTTTGAGTTCTTACACTAGGGAGACTATACAATATTTATAGATGTGGGCCTTCTAAAGGTGTGCTGCTTCTAATGTCATATCAATTATTGTCATAAACATTTGTTTTAAAAGGTAATAAAACAAAGCAAGAGGCAAGGAAAAAAAAAAGTCATAGGATTGTCCTGCTACAATATTGTCTATGGTTAGATTTCTAAATTTCTGCGTAAAAATGTGTAATTGTTTCATCACATTCTATAGGATTTGAAGCTTAGAATATCAACAATTGTTGGAAAATACCTGTTCCTTCGACGTTACATCTAAGACATTTGATATTCAGACAGATAGTGATGTTAAATTCAATTGCCTCTGTTATGAGATAATAATATCATTACGCTTCTCTTCTGGATGGTTAAAAAACTTAAGTATACAGGCCAAAAATTAGAGAAAAACAAGGACTACAAGGATAGTCCTATCCTTATAGAATATTTTGGCCCTAGTCCTTCAAGATCAGTGAGCACTAAGGACATAAGAGAACCTGTTCCTCTTAATAACATTCTGCAACTAAGAGATGTCCCAAATATTCTGTCAGGGAGATTATGGGACCACAGAGGAAAATGATCAACAATGTCTAGTGTGTTGAAGGAGAGTCACCTAGAGAGAAAAAATTCTCTCAGCCTTTCACAGAGAGCAAATAAGTCAAGCAATGGCTATGACTCATTCAGATGGCTGACACTGTCAAAAGATTTACAAACTGCTGTACATGGATTCAAGGTAAATCCTGAGGGGATTTGACTGACCTTGTCAGATACAAAAGTTAACATTTTTTTCATACAGGTCTTGCTTTATCTTTATCTTAACCATCCAGCAGAAAAGTCTAATCATGAGGTATAAAAAGTAAAACTATATGAATATGTTGGACTGTAAAAGGCTCTAGTCAACCCTGCCAGTTCTGCTGATAACCCAGTACTATTGTGGACTATTGGACTATATTGAGTTATTTTGCTGAATTCAAGCACCTACAATATTTGAATGTCAATGGTCACACATCTCTAACAACAAAACAAAAGAGGGGGTATAAACGAAGGGGTATACACACACACACACACACACACACACACACATATATATATATATATATATATATATGTGTGTGTGTGTGTGTGTGTGTGTCTGTATATATATATATATATATATATATATATATATATATATATATATTAGTATAGATGTACACCTACTTTCTCTTAGTTCAGTGAAAAGAACGATTTGTCCTAATAGTGTTTAGACCAGATATCATGTCTGCATCTTGTACTTTGAACAACTACTATGAAGACAACAATATGCAATGTATTAATTATTGTAACTATCCTACTAACCTGTTTTGAAACTGTCTCATTGCTACTTCTTTCTTATTAAAAGTAATAGAAAAAATTGGTTGTAAATTATGGAGTTTGGTGTAGGGTATAAGGATCTTACTCTTTCTGTGAAGTCAACCCATGTGGAGAGCTATTGAGTACTTTCTCAGTGAGTCTGCCACATCCTGTCTGTTTATGGTATTCACAATGTTTGAAGTTTCTCGCATCTCTTCTGTTATGGTTTGTATCTAGGTGTCCCTCCAAAGCTTCATGCTATGATTAGGACATGGTTGTACAGCTTGTGATTAATTCATGATCCAAGGCTGGGATTATGGGTGTGAGTGCTACACTTGCCTGGAGCAGATAGCCTCAAAGCAGTATTAGGAAAGGAGAGAGGCTGGCCTCTTCCACGGCTGCCACTGCTCCTGCCACTTTTCTATTGTTGTTTTGCTGTTTTTCACTGCTATGAACAGCCTTCCTCCACCATGTTGTGCTCTGTCATGGAGCCAGCCAAATATAGACTGAAACCTCCACAAACTGTGAGCTAAATAAATCTTTCCTTCCTTCATTTTGGATGCTAGGTATTTTGTCCCAACAATGGGAGAAAAGGAACTGAGGCATCCATCTATTGTCCTACTTTGCTAGAAGTTGCCTTAATAAATTTCTTATACTATTTCAAGAGTTTGTTTTCAATAGAATATATATATATATATATATATATATATATATATATATATATATATATATATAATTAAACTAGAAATCGGGATATATCCTGATTTCTAGTTTAATAATTTTTATTGTGGAGCAATTCCTAGTCTTCAATCATTAATCTTAACTGAATGATTTTGTAAGTAATTAATATAGTTGCATCTTCTTTTGGTTATTTGTATAGTACATTTTTTTCTTTTTTTTAATGCATATAGGATAGGGGATACAAGGTCTACAGGGTCTCACTACGTAGATGAGACCCATAGTGATTCTCCTATTTTCAGCCTCCCAAAGTGCTGGGATTACAGGCACCCACGACCATGCCCAGTCTCACTCACCAGCTCAGCACGCCTTGGAGGTGGGGCCAGCATGATATGCCAGGGATCGAACCCCAGCTGCTGTGCTCTGCCAAAGCAGGTACTTCAGTTCACTGAGCCATCAGGCTGGCCCTAGTAAATTTTTTCAATATGTTTACATTTAATTATAGAGTGAATCCTAATTTTGTTTGTTTGTTACTTAGAATTGATTATTTTTCCTAAAGGCCAAAAATGTCTTCTTTCCCACTTGCTTAATCTAATGTGAAATATCATTAATACACACTGAAAGTCTCTTTTATTTAACAGAGCTTCTTAAAAATTTTTAACACATAATGCTTCACGCCATCTTCATTTGCTTGGAGACATCTATGCTATATACTAACTTCTTTCTAGATCTACTCTTTTTTGCTGAAATTATCCTTCATCTTAACCTTGGGGAAATCCTCTGCCCCTTTGTTGACTTAGAAACTATTTTGTTTGTTTGTTTGCAGGACCAGGTCTCAAACTCACGACCTTGCACTTGCCAGACAGGCACTTGTGGCACGGAGCTATCTCCCCAGCCCCCAGGGAACTATTTCTTGGGTTCAGTTTCTCCCCATCTTTTGTAGGGTTCTGCTATCCTTTGGGAGAGGGTGCTGAACACCCCAAGGAACACCTAGGAACGTGCGCTCTGCATTTTCAATGCCACTTGATGCCTCAAGAGGCTGATTTTCACAAACCACTCCATCTTCTCCCCCTAACCTCGAAATAAGCAAGGGCAAAGGGAAGTACATCAGGGGACAGAGGGAGCCGAGGTATTTAGACATCGCCTGTTCTTTCCTGCTCCCTACTGTTGCCCACAGGCTCTTCTGAACAGCTCTTACCCAAATCCAGGCACTCCTTTGGCACCCTCCCCCTTCGATCCTTTTGACTTGGGCTAATAACGCTTTCTGGTCATTTCTAGTATAGCAGGACTTCTTTCCCTGTCTACTTCCTAACTGCTTCCACTTTTGCAAAGACCATGAGATTGGACTTCATTCTCTTTCAGTGCAATGTCTTACTTTCTGCACACAATCTGACTGATTAGGCTTTACTGGTCACCTGGGAAAGGCATATGAGAAATATTTTGCAGTAAATTTTTACTATAAAATAAATATTTTTAATTATTCAAATAAATATATACAGCAAATATTTATGGTTTGGAAAAATGACTTTCAGCACCAGATGTTAGGTAAAACAGTGATGACCCAGTAAAAGAATGTAGCCAACCTGAATTTAGAGTTCTGAACAAGACCTCTGGGAGTAACTCCAAAGGAAAACTGCTAGGGATTTATTGAATCCGGCTTTTATGGAAGGTTAACAGTTGGGGCTTAGACTGAGTGCGACAGAGTAGTGGGGCATGATGCTGGGGCAGTGAAAAAAAAAATGAGTGCCCACAACCAAGGGGCCGCATCACGACATCTGACGTAGACAAGGCTGAGATTTCCTCCTGAGACAGCATTTCTGCATGCAGCATAGGCGGGTTGTGGAAACAGACTGTGACTTCTTGCAGCTCCGGCAGTTGTTAGTAGCCACTCTAGGAACTTGGGCTCCTGGGAGCTTGGATCTGTCACTTATTTCATAAATAAAGTCATTAATATTTTAAATGCTATTGTTCTTGTTAGTTGTCCTCCCAAAACCTCATGCAGTCATGGGTCAGGGACTTTCAGAATTTGAGATTAATTCATGATTAAGGCTGGGATTATGGGTCTTAGTATTGCTGGGATTATAGGTGTGAGTGCTACTCCCATCCTGAATGCAACTTAAGGAAGACAGGCTTCTTCTCCACAGCTATTGTAGCTGCTACTCCTCTCATTTGTTCTCTGCTCTTTGTCACTGCCATGAAAGGTTACTCTACTGCCATGTGCAGTAGATCCAGATGAGTATGGACTGAAACTTCCATTGACTGTGAGCTAAATGAACATTTCCTTCCTTCATTTTGGGTGTTGAGAGTTTGTTCCAGCAACAAGAGAAGAGTAACTGAGACAACTATCACTAGGTTTAACGTATTTTCATCCTACCGTGCTGTGATTTGAATGCTTCTCGCCACAAGCTGTCCTTAGAATCTTAGTCTCCAAATTCCTATGCTAATATTATTTGGAGGGGAAGCTATTGGGAAATAATTAGGGTTCGATAAGCCCTGAGTGTGAGGCCCTCACTAGAGCATTAGTGACTTTATAAGAAAGAGCTAGGCCAGAATGACCTTTGGCTCCCCATGTAAGGTCTTCTATCTCATTCTTTTACCTTACGGTCATTTGGGCATGGTATGTGACATTCACAAGTAAAAGGAGGAGATTTGTACTTTGGCTCACTGGCTTTTAGAGGCTTCAGTCCACAGTCATCCAGCTCCAGGGCATGAAGGCCCTATCAGAAGGGCCTGGAGGAGGCAAGCTGCTCAAGTCATGGTGAGCAGAAGCATAAGGCTACAGGAGAAGTTGGTGAGGGTGAGCCACCCTTCGAACCATGCCTGCAATAATGTGTCTTCTCCAAGCAAGCCCCACCATCTAGCATTAATTCAGCTCTGAGCTCTTCAGCGAATGAACACATTGGAGAGTACAGGGTCCTGTGATCTAATAACTTTCTGAATGGCTCACCTCTGAATACGTAAGCATCAAGGGGTGTCTCAGTTCCTCTTCTCTCATTGCTGAGACAAAATACCTGACACCAAAAATGAAGGAAGGAAAGGTTTATTTAGCTCGCAGTTAGCTCGCAGGCTCTAAGGCAGAGTGGAACACGGCAGAAGACAACAGTTCATGACGGTGGCAAGTAGCAAAGGGCAAAAGGAGAAGCAGCAGCTCAGGCAGCTAGCAAACCTCTCTCCCCTCCTCACAGTGTAATGCAGACTATCTGTCCCATGACATTCACACCCACAATCCTAGCAATGGATCATGAATCACTCACAAATTACAGAAGCCACCTCATGGCTGCATGAGGCTTTGGGGGACAACTAGACATAGAGCATAACAGGGGACAGTCTAAACAGCAGCCAAAGCACACACAAGAGAGGCAAATGCCAAACCCTGAGAAGAAACAAATGTCCTGACCTTGGCGTTCTGAACCTCCAGAACAGTGAGACAAATAAGCTTCTATTCTTTATAAATTGACTGATCTCAGATGTTTTATTATAGCAACTATATAGAAAAGTAGACTAAGATATACTTTCATAGTGTAATTGTTTGATAAATGTGTAACAAATGCTACAAGAAATTTTCATTCATAAGTTTGAAGACTTTATTCCATTGTATTTTACCTTTTGATGTTGCTGTTGTTTCTCTCTCTCTCTCTCTCTCTCTCTCTCTCTCTCTCTCTCTCTCTCTCTCTCTCTCTCTTTCTTTTTCTTTTTCCCTAGAGATGGAACTCAGGCCCTTGCACTTAGTTATATCCCCCTCTCTCTTTATTTTGTTCTTAATTTTGATATAAAGTCTCAATAAGTTGCTCAAGCTAGGCTCAAATTTGAGGTCCTCTTATCTCTGCCTCTTGAGCAACTGGGATTGCAGAAGTGCACCACCACTTCCAAGTAAGAAGCATTTTCTCAGGAAATCTTTATCCTTAATGTATTGACATTTCATAATGTGATCTGTTGTCCATCCAGTGTCGTTATTAACCACTAGATGATAATTTTTGCAATTGAAAAAATTTGTAATTATTCTTGAAGTTTTGTTTACGTTGAACTCTTCAAATGTTTGAATTATCTCTGGAAAAATGTTTTGAACAATTGCTGAAGTTTTGTTCTCGATTATGTTGTTTGGGTTGCTTTAATGTTGTCCTTTTTGTTCTACTAACTACTTGGGAGACTTTCTATACATATCTTGAAACCCAACCATTTATTTTTCTTTTTTGTTAGCATAGTTTTAATTTCCAAGGACTCTTCCCAAAATTTTTAGTATTTTGTTTATAGTACCAGTTCCTGTTGCATGGATGATATATAATTTATTTCTGTGAGAATAATAACAGAGTTTTAAAGCATCCAGTTCCTTGCCTTATCTGTTTTATCCAAGTTGCCTTAATTTCTCCTTTGTGAACTCTGTCTTTTGTAATTTAGAACATCTGCCCTTCGTAGCCCTTAGTTAATTCTTTACCATAAAAGTCAAGCACTATGTTATTGATTGGAAACTCTCACCACAGGGCTGGAGGTTGGTTAAAAAATTGTTTCCAGGGCCACTGAGATAGTTCAGTGGAATAAGTGCTTGCCTGAAAGTGCAAGGTCTTGTGCTTGATCCCTAGTACTACCAAAAAAGAAAAAAAAATTGTTTCCAACTGAAAGACAAAAGCATTTGAGATCAAAGCAAGCAACAAAGTTAAGGAGGATTCTGAAAGTAGCTGTGGTTATGGATGGTGTAAGTTAGAGTGGTTGGCATTCACTGTGCTCCATTTTTGCATTGTGTGGAATGATGTCATCTGTTCAGCCCTGATTTAATATATTTTATTAAGTGGAAAAATGCTATCATAGTAAAAGGTTGATAAGGAGCTAGAGTGTGTCAGTCTGCATGGACAGTCTCTAGAAGACTCTTTTGGAATTACATGATGAAAAATTGAGTAATTAAATACATTTAATATTGTAGGGAAACTATTTCCATTTTCACTAAAGCCATGAATCTTCTAGCTTTGTGTTGTGGGTTGCAGGTAGTGTACAAGCTGAATCTAACACAAGGCAAAACCCTTTGCAGGTCCAGGTCCCCTGCATGTTTGTTTCCATCGCATGCCAGGCCTTCACTCTCACTCAGGAGTCTCCTGTTGAATCCAATGGCTGCTACTTTGTCCCTCATGAGTCATAGTTTCTTTTCCTCCATTTGTATTCTGATAATTCTTTCTCTTCTCTTTCATAGCTTTTATTTCCTGCCTCTTTGTGTCCTTTTCTCTAGTAATTCAGGCTACCCATTGTCTTTATAATATTATTATTGATGGTAAACGTATTTGTTGAGCACTCGTTATAAGATTAACAGTTTCCTATTTGTCAAAGTACATTGAATAATGTAGTATCATATTGGTTACAAAATTAGCCTTATTGCCCAGATGAAGAAAAAGGTAAGAAAATAGGCTGAAGAAAATTGTCCAAGGTTATGGAGGAGGAAGTTGTGGGATTGAGATTTGAACCCATGCACTCTTGAATCAAAAGGCTGTGTCTTTTGTCAGTCTGTGCTGTTCCCTTAAATCAAGTCATTTATGAAAACCAATAGAAGATTTGCATGCAATGACCAATAGCCACACTGTGAAGAACGGAGCGTCTAGATCACTGTGATCTCAGCCCAGATCAGTGTGCACTGTGGGGTTGGAAAGGAACATACTTCCAATCATCAGCAGGGAAAGCATATAAATCAATCTTCCAAGCTAAGACCCAGTTCTTAGCTTCCTTCTTTTACAGATAACATGACAAGTTCTCAATCAGCCTTTCTGGATCAAACCCAGGCCTTCACGTTGACCTCTATCTGCAGCCACATTTTAGTTTCTGTTCTGAAACAGGCTTCATCTAGCTAAGTTTCCCAGGTCAGGCTCAAACATGTGATCCTCCTGTCTCAACATCTCAGAATGCTGGGATTATAGAAGTGCCTGGTCTGCCGGCCCATCTTTTCAAGCCCCCAACGTATTTCTCATAGACAATCATTGAAAATACCAAGACCCACCTTCAGCACTTGTTTGCTAAATGAATGACTCAAAGTAGTAATGGCACTGCAGGCAGAAACATGGGGCCAGAAGACCCAGATGTGCGAGCCCAGCTCTTTGTGTGAATGTAGAGTGCTGTCTGCATAAATTCAAATGTCCTCAGTTCCAGTACACTTTGACTTAAGTTGTCTGTTGGGTTTGGAGGGCTGGGGTATGGGAGGTGGGAGGGGACATGAGTCAGGAAAGAGCAGTGGCGATAAGACTGAGACAGGACGAGCCTACACACAAAATGTTGATGGACTAGCTCAGTGGTTCTCAACCTTTCCAATGCCATAACCCCGCAATACAGTTCCTCATGTTGCGGTGACCCCAAACCAAAAAATAATTTTAGTGGCTACTACAAATTACTAATTCCAATAAATAACATTTCACCATGGCATAGCATGGGTTTAAATATGTATTTTCCTATGGCCTTAGGAAACCCCTGTGTTTTGGTCTTTCGACCCCCACCGAGGTCATGACCCACAGGTTGAGAACCGCTGGACTAGCTTGAAGGTCAACAAGGAATCACTGGAACTTTGTGCATCATAAATGCATGCATTAAAAGCGTTCCTTTTTTCATACTATAACAGAGCTTTTCAGGAATCACTCAGAAAGTCATATTTCTTGATTATCATATTTCTTCATATTATTTCATGTTATAACGGTGTTAGCTTCTCCTTAGTGTTTTTAATCTTTCATAATATTTAGTTAAAATGAAATATACTTAAATGCTTTACAATGACTTAGTTGCTTTGCTTATTGTTGAAGTTATAAAGGAGAAAAGGTTTATGATACCTTATAGGTTCTAGGTGTTTCAGTTCACGGCTGGCTGGCTCCAAGGGAGCGTGACATGACAGAGGAGCAGCACAGAGGAGAATCAGTCCACGGTAGACAGAGGGAAGAAAGGTAACAAAGCAGGGAGGCAGTCAGGAGGCAGGCAGCAAGTGGCAAGCAGTGACTACAGCAGCTCTCATCCTGTCCCTGGTAGTCCAACACTCCTGGGGTGGGACACCTTTAATCCCAGCATCACACATCCTAGATCCATCCACCTCTGAGAAGTTTCTCCTATGACCACATGAGACTTTCAGGGGACATCTAGACACCAACCATAACCCATTTGTGAGCATAATTCCTGAGGCATGCTTGCTTCCTTTTACAGATTTCATGGCAAGTGATGTCACGCTGTCATTAAACAGATTCATTGCTCCCACTGTTAGAACCTTACTTGAGAGCCGGGCATGGTGGCACATGCCTGTAATCCCTGCACTTGGGAGGCTGAAGCAGGAGGATCGGTGTGAGTTTGAGACCAGCCTGGGCTACAAAAGTGAGGTCAAGGCTAGTCTGAACTGCATACTGAAACCCTGTCTCAGAAAAAGACAAAAAAAAAAAAAAAAAAAAAAAAGAACCTTACTTGAGTGTTTGAGCAATACTTTTCTAGAACCTTTCATCCTCCTTCCCATGTTTTATACCTCTTTCTAATCTTATTTGAAGTGAGAGAGTCTTCTGCCTTTTGTCCTCTTCCTCTGCAGATGACATTTATTTCATCACAACCTGTTATTATAGGGAGTGTTGGGAGACCAATACTGAGGGAGGGTGGGAAGAGGGGAGAGAGAGAGAGAGAGAGAGAGAGAGAGAGAAGAGAGCACCATTTGCCCAATTAGGATCATGTGACACTCAGCAGCACATACTGCTCATATTATGAGACATCATTCATTTGTGAGGTTAAAATTTATGACAATTGTTTTCTTACCTTGCAGAACACGTTCAGGCCCAGTTACTTAAATGCAAGGTTTTACTGTATATTACCGTAGATATATAATATGCCATTTTAATTGATTTATTTATTTTAATCAATTAATTTTTATGTGTTTGGTAGAAGGTCTCACTACACAGCTTGGACTCATCATGACCCTCCTGCTTTTAGCCTCCTCAGCATTGCGATTACAGGCATGCACAGTCTTGATGGCTGGCTCTGCATGCTGCCAGCACGTGGGTGGTACGTGGGATCGAGCCCTGGCGCTTGCGTTTGCCTAGGCAGGCGCTTAGATCACTGCCCTACCTCAGTGGCCCAGATATGTCATTATTAAACAAGTGGATTTATTTACTTTTTATTCTAATTAAAGTGTATATGATATTAAGAGGTTATTTATATGTCTAACTTTTTACTAAACCCAGTCCTAACTCTAATCCTAACTCTAGAGGGCAACTTTTTTGTTTGCTACTGCGGAGCCCCTGAGTATTTCTTGGTTCTTTGGTGGAATTCCATCGTGATGATGTGACTGCTGCCTCGCACTCCACACAGCGGGTGCAAGTTCTGACCCTACCGCCGCCCGCCTTGAAAACCTGCTCCATTTCTCATAATATTTTTCTCCCTTCAGTAACTGCATCCCACCCCCACCTCAACTCTGTATATTGTACTCTGTTATAGCTTAAGAGGGTAAAATTCATTTGTGCATTCTGGCCTTTATTTATTTATTATTTTTTCATTCTCAAATTTCTTGAAATTGTGGTTTATATACCCTCTCCTACCCACTTCTCAACCACTGCCATTCTGCCAGTGTCACTTCAACAAAGTTTTCAGAAGCCCTAGAAAATGGTTTGAATATCTTCTTTCCTATCCTTTTTTTTTTTTTTTTTTTTTTTTTTTTTTTTTTTTTTTTTTTTTTTTTTTTTTTTTTTTTTTTTTTTTTTTTTTTTTTTTTTTTTGTGGAACTGGGGACGGAACTCAGGCCCTTGAGCTTACCAGGCAAGCGCTTATCCTACTGAGCTATCTCACCAGCCTCTGATCTTCTTTCATGTCTTTAGCATTTATTTGATGACACTGTTCTCCTTTCTTCAAATGTTTTTGTTTTTCTTCTTGAATAACTAGTGTACCAAAGAAAGCATTTCAGTAAAACTCTGTATGTGCCCTTCCCATGAGGGAGACTTTTCTACAACATACACCCACAGCTACACACACACACACACACACACACACACATACACACACACACACACACACACACACACATCAGGAGACACTAAGTATTGTTAATTACAGACATTGGTGGTGGAAAACAGAAAGGAAATTTCAAGTTTTTTTTTTTTCCTAATTCTTCCATGTTAAAGGATAACTTAGTAGATGACACATTGTTTAACAGAATATATTTATGAGTCTTTAAATATGTAAATACCGACTCAAAGCCAAGGGAAAAAAAATGAGGAGCAAATTGTTCCAAATAAGAAAGTGAAGGGAGCTGCATTTTAATTAAGAAGGCAGAAGAAGGGAGAGCTCAAGAAACAAAGTAGCTGACAGAAACTTGAAAGCGATAAATGGCAGACCAAAATAATTCAGGGCTGGATACTGTGAAAATAGTAGCCATTGAGACTCTCCCTGTCATTTCGTACTTGTCTGAGGCTCTTGAGACAAGCCTGGTGTGAGTCTGGTGGCATATTGGGGTCAGCCCCAGATTTAGTTTCTGGGAGCTGCAATAGTCCAGGGTACAAGTGATGGCTTCAGATTGCAAACACATTCAGCTGAACACCCATCAGAAGCTAGACAGGACGCTTTTTTCAAGACTAACATGGTCCATACTGTTTCATTCGTTTCCTAGACCCAGCACCAACAAGAAACAGCAGTATCCTGACCTCAACAGGAACTTTTATCAGAGCCAGCACACTGTAATAAAACTCCCTGTGGTACTGGAAAGGTCTATATGTATCCGCACTTTCCAATATGGTAGCTATTAACCAACCACATGCAGTTGCTGATGAGTTGAAATATAGCTCATGCTACTGAGACACTGAATTTTAAATTTTGCTAATTTAAATTAATTTAAATTTAAACAACACATGTGGCTAGCAGCTAGGCAAATTTCTTCAATAAAGTACTTTGTGGTCCACAGATGGTTTCTGTCACATAGACTTGTTGCTTTGTTTTCAGAACACTTTAAAAAATATAAAAATGGTCTTAGCTCAAAAGATGCTCAAAGCAGACCTCGGGGTAGGTTTAGCTGGTGAGTCATAGCTGTCCACCACTGACCTCCTATCTTAAAGCTTTAAAAATACTTCTAATATTAATAAAATCATTGATGTTGTCACTCCTGCTTTGGATGATTCATCAGTTCCGTCGTTCTGATATGTATTGTACACCAAAGGGCACACTCACTCACCCACATAAGGCATAGGGAGAGTTAGGGTGCAAATAGGTCAGGAAAGGCTACACGGAAAACTGCTTTAAAGATTTGCAGCAAACTTTAGTGCCGTATGCATCCGTTTCATGGAATTGTGATAAGATATTTACAAGGAGAGAAGATTTAATTTTGCTCAGTTTTAGAGGTTTCAGCCCATGATCAGCTGGCTCCAAGGTGGGAACCTCAGGGAGGAAAGGCGTGGAAGAGCAATAGGAGCGTTAGACGCAGTGGAGTTGAGGGAATTGCTCTCTTCCATCCAGTACTTCAAAGCAGCACCCGCCGGGATGGCTCAGTGGTCTAAAGCGCCTGCTTAGGAAAGCTTGGGCAGCTATAGGGACCGCGGTTTGATCCCCGGCACCACATGCTGCACCAGCCCTGCCCTCAGGGCGGGTTGAGCCAGCCATAAAAAGAAATAAATAAACAAACAAAAGTTCTGAAACAAGAAAGAAATAAATAAATACAATAGAAAATTCCTTAAAACATTATATATATATATATATATATATATATATATATATATATATATGTATAAAACAAAGCAGCACCCTCTGGTCCTTCTCCCTTCTGTTGTCCTAAGAGAGGTTGAAAATAAAAACACAAAACTCAGGAAGATCTCTGATGCTCTAAGCTAGACCACAAGTGTGTTACCTCTCCTAGCCTGACCTTCAGTCACCTTCATTCTACTCCAGCCTCATTATGGGTTCATAAATATGGACGTGTTAAGTGTTAATAAAAATCAGAGGAAATTCTGGGAGAAACACGCATGCGGAGACCCCCTAAGATGACCCAGCGCCATGTCATTTGTTGCTGTCACCTACACTTTGGGATTCAGGGGGAGGTCCCTGGGTGGAGGGACACATCCTTCAAAATCTGAAAGCCAGATTTTCTGTGCACGATGCTTCCATGGGCTGTGACCTGTGGGCAGTGCTTTTACTTTTCTGTTGCCTTGCACCATGTTCTTTGGCTGGCCCAGATGTATCCTGAACACAGCTTCAGTGATCCTCAGTATAGACAGCTGCTTGCTACCTGCTGCTGGGTTGGTGTGCACCTGACAACTCTTTCCTGGTCATACACAAGAGTGTAGGCCTATCAGCTCATTTCGTTGTACCAAAGCTGCTTAGTTCATGGTGGCAAGAAAGTAGAACAAGGGATAGTGCCAGAGAAGAAGGGGCCAGGGACTGATATGGTATCCAGGGTCACACCTCTGCAACTCACTCAGACATACCTGCAAGTATATGTTACCAATTCCCTAGTGGCTTGCAAGCCAATTAATTTGACAACAGAGCTTTATCACTGCAAATATATAGGCCCACGATGTGTGTAATATTCATGTGGATAGACTACATGCCAGGTATATGGTTGCATAGTATACATGCATACAGTGTGCATGTGCATATGTGCAGTATTAGTGGGTGCAGGGGCATGGAGGCATGGAGTGCATGTGCATTGTGTGTGTGTTGTATGTAGAGTACATAGGCACATGCGATGTGTGTCTGTGCTGTATATCTCTGCATATATACAATGGCAGTGTGTATAGATGCTTAGGATAGGGAGTTATGGGTATAGTTGCCTGCAGTGTGTGTGTGTGCGCGTGCGTATGCATGAGTACAATACCTCTTATCCCTCAGGAGCCACCCTCAGAGCCATTTGTAGAATAAATCTGATGATAAAACGTCTTTCCGGGATTCAGAACAGAGACACGGGCTGTATGTATTTAAGTGCTCATCAGAAGGAGCAAGAGGACTGTTTCTGAAACTAGTTCAGGGAATCATTTGTCAAGAATGCTGGTGTGATCAGCCCTCCCTGGGATGCTCTGGGAGGAAGCCCCATGCCTCACAGTGGCAGCCATCAGATTTGGTCCCTGAGCCTGCAAGGCAGATGTGAGGACATGGAGAATCCCGCTGCGTGATGGCTCCACTGGGGACCTTAGGAAGAGCAATTAAAAAATCACAGTGACTTGGACAGGATAGAGAAGTTCTTGGCCCACTTTAATTGTGGAAATCGTGAGTGACTGGCTTCAGTTCCAGGGCACTTGAGCAGCAGGTCATTGAGATCCCCAACTGGTTGCTAGGGAAGAAATCCTTCCTTCTAGAGAGGGTGCCTGCACCTTCCAGGCTCTGCTCAACTCAGAAAAAGCCAGCACAGGAGCAGAATTGCCTCAGGTCAGGGGCCCTCTGGAAACACTTCTTGGTTCTTTAATAGAATAAAATCCTAATGTCCTCTTTGGGTATTTGTTTTTGTTTCCTGAGATATCAGGCAGATCAAGGCTGAGTCCCATAGGGTAAGAGTGGAGTCAACTCCTAGAAAACATTTGAGTTTGGCTCATGGCAAAGAGGCAGAAAGCTGCCCGTCTGTGAAGCTCTCCCTTCCTGCAAAGTGTCCAGAAAGTGGAATAATCATTTGTTTCTCGAGGCTATGACTTCATGTGTTTACTTCTCGCTAAAGTCATTTTTATTTCTGCTTTTTACCTAGGGACACTGAGGTTTTAGTTCTTTTCCATGCACTTTTATGGCCCCATTCTCCCTGCAATGATGCCTTTGTTATGTGTTTATTTCTATTCTTGTTGATTTTGAATAACATTTGAGACACATGGAAGGCGAGTGACCAATTTTCTTCTCTCTACCCAGCACAGATGGATGGTCACTAAGGCCTACATCTCTCTGCCAGCTCCAGGACCTGGCTCCTGTGTCATCTCAGTGCATGCGCTGCTGGGTCCTAAGATGCACAGGTGTGGGTCCTTAACTCCTGATGGGATTGGACCTGGTTGGGTGGGGATGTAGCTGGATGCCAGAGGATGGACAGGGCCAGGTGAAACTTTCACAGAAATCTGATGAGACTTTCCTTGGCATCTTTGGATTTTAATGGGTCTACTGAACTCTAATCTGAAGAGACCCATTGCTGGTGGACAAACTTCATAAGACTCATCAAAGATCCTCATAGATGCGGTCTTTGGGCTACTTACTGACCCTAAAGGTCAGAACATACAGGAGCGCCCTGGGAGCAAAATATTAAGTACAAATTATGTCTTTTAGCTGGGGGCAGGAATGAAACGTGAGCAGCCCTGCACTTCACCAGTCGCCTGGAGCTGGTTACAGTCAGCCCAGCCTGAGCACTGAGCTGGAACAAAGAACAGAGGACAACGTGGTGCTAGCACTGCAGAAATCCCACTTCCACACCAAAACAATCTTCTTGCTGTTGCTGAGTTTTACGACTGTGATGTCATTGAGCACTGCCAACAACAGAGCTGTTATCTTGCAAATGAAAAGGTCTTAAAACTAACTGAGGGACCCCATTATGACAAGGCTGGAGCTTGTCATAAAAATCATCAGTCACTGATGTCTCTAGCTTCTGAGTCAGACCTCAAGGGAAAAGAACTGTGAAATTTGGGTTCAATTTACTTGGGTTGATCTGGACTTCTTTATGAGTAGAAAGGATTAAATTGACCATATGTGACCTCGTATTTCAAGGAAATCAAATCATCCAAACAAGATAATTTCGCTTTTTGGCCAACAATTCTTTCTTTTCTTTTTGACTCCAGTGTTATTGGTGCAGACCCTGCCTGAATACATTTTACAAGAGTTTAGAGGATTGTAATAGTTGTGTTGTTTCTCTGGTTCCAATCCCAAAATACACTGCAGACTTCTTTAGCCAAGACTGCTCCCTGACATTAGTATGCTGGAGGAGTGGGAGGTAGATTTCAGTCTTTAAACTCTACCACAGGAGGAAAGAGTGGGAGGGCACAGCAAGACATGACAGTGGTGAGAACCCCCTCTTCCCATTCTCTCTTGTCTCTATCCCAGAAAATAGTCCCTAAGTACCAGCTGCACAGCAAGCCATTGCCCTGGGTGCTGGACACACAGCAGAGGCCTCAGAGGAAGCCCCTCCCTGCCTTTCTGGGGTTTAGAACTGCTGCCAGTCTGTAGGTTTTGTTTTCCTTTTCTTACCTCCATTCTGAGTCACTTCATTTCTGTCAGGCCCAGCCAACTGCTGACAGAAAGGATTGCCTGGTAAGCAGTGGTTGACTCACAGACGCTGGCCTTGCTTTTGACAGTTAAGCTACATAGTAGTTCAAATAAAAACTCAAATATACAGGACAATTCTGTGTAGTATGCATGGAGGTGTATCTGAAAGATCAGTCACAGCTAATATTCTCCTCTGTGTACTGGGAGATATTGGTGATACTAGAGACAGGGAAAAGAGGAGACCAGTGAAGCTTTAATTTGGTTTTATCAATTCGTATTGAGTAGACAGGGCTTTGTAAAGTGTGCATGTCTTGTATATACATATACAATATGTATACATGCTACATATACACAGGCAAATGATAGAAAAAATTAAAATTATTGTAATTAAACAGCTATGGCTGAACAACCATGACACAAAGATCCAACAGGAACTGGAAGGATTCATTTGTATTTCCGCTCTATCATTTACTTCCCAGGAACAATCCTCTGAGGCACAATTCGAGGTGCTTCAACATTTCACACTTTCCTAGCCCCACTGCCTTTCTTTCCAGAGTTTATATCTGAGGTTGGGGTCTTAAGTTCACAATTATCCTAGCAAGTAAAAATTCTTGGCCGAAGTAAGGTTGGCAGTAGTGGATACCATCATCCTATCTTCAGTCATTTACCCATATTTTATGAGTGGCAATGTGGAGGTTGAGTATATCCTGAAGTGTCAGCTCCAAGAAATATATATGTGGCACCTTTTTCACATTACTGAGAATGCCACAGATGCTGGAAACCAGCAGGGCACTAACATTGTGACCTGAAGGCCCAGGTGAAATTTATGGAGTTTGTCAGGATTTTCCAATTGGAAAACATTGGCGATCATCTTGATAGAAAGGTGCTTTTTTTTTTTTTTTTTTAATAACTGTAACAATTCTGTCATTTTTGTTTTAATGAATGTTTTAAATTTGGTATTATTCCATTCTACCAAAAGCACACTGGAAATAGTAATGATAAAACTATCAGTGTTTTCTTAGTTGCAGATTATATGATCATAACAGCAGTGGAGACATCTGAAGGGCCAGACTGTAATATTTGTTCTGCTTGTTTTCTATGATTGTGTGAGTTCAAGAAATCTGAGTGGCCCAAGACATGCCTTCCTTTTGTCTAGACCTTAAAGCTATATTTCCTTCTAGGGACTTTGACATGGCTAAGTTGTCTGTGAGGAATTTTCTGTAGAAGAGGCATCCCCAAGCCCTGGCACAGACCACAGTTGTGCATGCCCTCTTAAGAACTGGGGCGCAGAGCCAAAAGTGAAGGGCAAGGAAGTGAGCAAAATTTCATCTGCACTTATCACTACTCCCTGTATCTCACGTCACTGCCATCTTTCATCAGATCAGCTGCAGCATTAGATTCTCACAGGAGTTCAAACATCACTGTGAACTGCACCTCCCAGGAATGAAGGTTGAATCCTCCCTCTGAGAATCTAAGGCTTGATGATCTGAGCTGCAGCTGAGGCAGTGATGCTGGCCCTGAGGAGTCACTGCATATGCAGATCAACATTAGCAGAGACCCCTGTGTTATCATGCAATCACAGCAGAAATCAAGGGGACAATAAATGTAATGCGTGTGAATCATCCTGAAATAACCCCTCATCCCTATCTCATTCATGGAAAAATCATATTTTACAAAACTGGTCCTTGATGTCAGAAAGCATATTGTGCAACCAAATTGATATTCCAATGACTGATCTGCAATGTTAGAGTCAGGTGAACTAAGTGGCTGGAAGTGTAATTGGTTCTTGGGAATAAGGGTATAAGTGCAGTACATAGAAATTAAGAACAAAGAAGACTTAAATGCATTGACTTTACTTGAACAGTTGGGCACACAGAAGTAATATGATAGATAACTCAAGAAAGGTTTTGTTTATGAGACTTTGAAAAGTGCATATTGTAATTGGTATCCACTGAATTAACACTCTGTGTTTATTTTCTGGGCAATCTCCTCGTTCTGGATGCTGAAACAAGTATAAGAGTTAGCTCTTCATGTGTGACAATTCCATATCAATGGATTCACTAACTGTGGAGAGAAAATATTGAGAAAAAATTTTCACCTGTATTGAACATCTACAGGGACTTTTTATTGTCATTTTTCCCTAAACAATACAATATGAAAATGATGCATTTCCACTGTATGACAAGCTAAGAATGATGCAAATTATATGGGATGATTTGTATAGTAACTAAACCATTTGATATAAAACTCAAACACTCACAGATTTTTGTATCTGTGGAGTCTGGAAGTAAATTCCATATATTTCAAGGCACTGAAACACTGTGCTATTTATCTATCTGAGGAAGTAAGATCATATGGCCCAACATGATTTATTTATGACAATATGAAAAAATATTTGAAGTCCAGATAATTTCAGAAATGTGTCATCGCAATTGCTTTGAATAAACCAGTTATTTGGGTGTGATAAAAACACATGGCAACATAAGAAAAGAAATGTTGCATAAACAGGACTTTAAAGATCAGAAGGAGATGATTCACAAATGCTTATTATTGGATTTTTGACAGTGAATAAGATACTTGAAAGCTAACAGCAGCACAAGTTGGAGGACAGATTAGCTGCTAATGACAAGAGCCAATGCCTCCATGCTGTGCTCAGGATGTCCCAGCACAACATAGTGGATCTGTGAGGAAGGCTCTGCCATTGTTCCCATTTAACACCTGAGAGAACCTGAGGAAAGGGTGTCGCATCAGAGACAATGAGACTCTCTTTCTAATTAGTGGTGTATAGTTTCGCTTATTTTCTAAAAATTTCTCTTATGGTCTTCGTCACCATTTTCTCCCTGACCCTCTTCTTTCTTCTTTTCCTTTGAGACTGCTTTGACTCTCCCCCACCCCAGTTTTTGCTCTTTTTCTCTGTCTTTTTTTTTTTTTTTCATTTCTCTTTTTTATTCTTTCTGTCTTTGGTTCTTCTAGTGTCTCTGTGGATGTTTCTCTTTCCTTTCACGGGGCTGACCGCTACATCTTCCTCAGTGTGTTTTTTCCTCTCTGTTTTCTTTCTCTTCCTTACCTAAGGAGGGCACAACACATAATTAGCAACGCTGCACAGCAATCTTGCATGACCGACACATATGTCATACCTACACAGACTATTATACTATTTTGTATTCTCTGATTTAATTTAGTGTTTGCTACTCTTTGATTCCATTCCAAAAGCGATAAGTCAGATGTCTTTTACTTTGAAATAAAATAAAACTGAAGATCAGTATATGATACCTAATAGTTCTATTACCACTTGTAATGCTTCGAATGCTCCATGAGTTAGAATGTAAACCTGAGTGCCACTTTATTTGATGGAAGTGGATTTCTCCTTGAGCAATGCTATTGAATTCCGTGAGTTTTGGGAGAGCTGGGAAGTCACTGCTTTGCAGGAGAAGCATAAATACACAAGATCAGTAGAAGCAGACGACCTGCAAGAAGTCCTGTAAACTAGAGGGTCCATGAAGCCAGGCAGAAGGACTTGGTTTTCGAACAGTATAAACCTTTCCAGTGACACTTTACAAATTGACACATAGTAAATAAACTTACCCACTTATGTCCTAAAAGACAACTGGTGAGACTAGTACCTTTCTCTCTATTGCCTTACATTCACCTTCATTTTGGTAAGGACTCCCATGTGCCTGCTGCAGGAAGGTAGTGGGTTCAGCACTGTGGCTTCAGGGTCAATGAGGCAAAAGCCCTGTTCACGAAGAGCTCGAGGATCAGAATACAGAGCAGTCCTTGTGGTCTCACTGCGGGCTGGGCAGCTGTACAACCTCTTCTGCTGCGCTGACCTCCTAGCAATTAGAGTGGATGGGAAGACTTCATATTGACAACTACAGGGAAGCCATCGCCGTGAGTCATTTGTAAATGACTTTATGTCACATGGGGATCGTTTATGTTTTTCCTGGTTTCCACTGCTTAGTCACAGTGATGGGGACGATTTATTTTTCTCTTCTACAGGGAGAAGGTGGCTTTCCAGAAGTAACTGTTTCATGCCTAGACTCAGCCTGATGACCTGGAGCAGGGTGAAGGATGGGGTGCTTTGAAGCTCTCTGTACTTTGCTATGTGCAAACTTTTGCTAAAACTCAGCTCCTCTTTTAAACATTCAAACTTTAACAGAAAATATGGCATTCACCCTGACCGTTAGTGTGGGGCCTTGACTTTTCTGTTTCCTTGGTTATTTGTTGCTTTCTGCTAAAATCGAGGTATAGAAAAGAAAGATGGGTTCACATCTAATTTTGTCATCATTTTTGTATGACAATAATTTCTAAGGTTTGGTTGAAAAAGGTTCAGTGATTATCAAAAACACAAAGAAACATCAATTTGAGTGCATATGTGAGTCCAGGCAAAAAAGAGAGCATGGTGTGAAAATCAAAAGAAAATAAAATCTGAAAATGTGAATAGAAGAATATGGAGATTTAAGAGCAGAGCTCCTTTGTCTACTTTCACACACGCATTATGACACTGCCTGGAAATAGGATTTCTTATATCTTCATTTTCCTTTACAGTTAAAGTCATATTTTCCTAGGAAATGCTAGGGAAACATAATCTAATTGAATAATACTACAGTGGGTTTTAAAATCATAAATATGGAAGAAAAATTTACTTTCTAGTGAATGATAATGTTTAGCTTTATAATAACACTGTATAATGTTCACAGATTACAAAATAAGTATGTGAGTGGAAAATGAATTATCTGGGCAAATGGATCACTTACATTGGCCTGTATCTTACTCTTAGCTTGCAACACCAAGTCTGAGTAAAGTCAGATATCCAACCTCTTTTCTTCCTGGTGGTTGTACTTAAGAAGGTTGCAGACAGCCCTGTTATACGTCTTCAAAACTTTCTTCTCCTGGAAAAAAAAATCTACTGAAATGCTCAGACCACTTGGCCTGTGCTGCCTAGAGCATTCTCTTCAAGGGTCAAGTTTGGTCTTCACTTAGGATCTCTTAGTTGGTTTTGTCCGAGGAAGCCACTGCATACCCGACATTCCCTAGGGCTTTGGCAGTAAGGCAAGGAACAGTTCTGCAGTGGGAAAATAGGAGATGGGGCTGGGGGAGAAGAACGTCCCAGAGAACGGCCAAAGAAGAGTGTTCCAGGTCATTCTGCAAATAGAATATTTGCTTTTCTCTGACCAACATTAGGAGAAATCCCAATCGCAAAATCCATGTGCACACATCCTCCCAGCCCTTGCTCTACAGAGCTGACTTCACGACTGGTCATTTCTTTCTCTTCCATACTTGTTTAATCAACCACCAAATGCAGACATGTGAGAAAACGATTGTCCAATATTGGCTTACCTGGTTCTTAAAAATACACCTCTGGCTTGCCTGTGCTTTGAGTGACAAGTGCTAACCAAGCAAATGATGTGGGTGTTGGCTCCCGCACACCACTTTTGTTTCCTTAGCCCTTAATGTCACTAGTTATTAAATAAACACATGGCAAATCCTCCTATCAGCTGGGTAAATGTCAAGTTGTAAAGATCTTCTACAGTCAACTATTTTACCTTTAAGTATGAATGCTTCTTCATGCTAATTATCAAAGACAGCTGCTACTAGAAGTCAGGAAAATGCCTCTCTTTTCCAGGGCTGGGAGAGGGGCCAGGTACACTGGAGTTAGAAGAGATGCAAGCCACAATAATCCCATTACAGAGCATGTCCATTGTCCAATCAACATCTGACTAAGTTAATTACTTTGAAAATAGTATTTATGTTGTTTGATCATTTTTACATACCTACCTTGTAATCTGAGCAACTACTTTGAAGATAACAACATATCATCAGAATTCTTCATGTAGATAAACTGATGAATCAAAAGAAACATATGAGAGGTCCTGATTCTTGGATAATAAATACACTTGCCTTTTTTTTCTCACTTTGGTTGCAAATGTAAAACCTAGTCTGAATGCATGGTGTGTGCAGCTAAGGATACAAAAACGAAATGGTAGAACAAGTGGGAAAAAACATTGGAATTCAAAGTAACATTGGCATTGTAGTGAGCTCACTGTTTTTCTCTCTACTGGGCTTTGGCATACACTTAACATGTTCCCAGAACCTAGAAAAGAGCATCGGGGTTCAGACAGAATGCTAGGAGAACGCCCTGTTTGGGCTCAAGGAGCTGTAAAGGAAACTCCTAATGTTTCTGCTCCCTTCTCATGGAGCTGGGGCAGATATATGGTCAAACATCAGCCTAGATATTGCTATGGAGCTTTTTTTTTTTATTAGGATGAGATTAACATTTTGATTATTAGACTCTTCAGTAGAACATCTCGCATTCCATAATGTCGGTGGACTTCAATCCAATTAGCTGAAAGCTTTAAGAGAGGAAGACCTACTTCCCCAAGGAAAAGGGAGTTTTTCTCCCAAAGAAAATACTACATTTGGGTGTGAGCTGGTATACAAATTGTTTCCTGGGTCTTTAGCCTGCTAGACTATGGTGGGGGTTTAGGTTTCCCAACTTCATATTCTCTGAGCCTGTTTTTTAAAATAAATCAGATAAAAGCACACACATTCTTTTTCTTTTTTTACACACACACACACACACACACACACACACACACAAACACACACACACACACACACACACTACAGTTTCTGTCTTTTTGAAGAACCTTGATCAAAGCAAGAAAGGAATCTACTTCTCTCTGCTGTAGATCTGTAATGCCAGAAATAAATACAAATATCCATTGTCCCCTCCCCTTTCCTTTCCTTTCCTCCTATTGTTTGGCCTCTACCATGGAAGTACATAGAACAAAGTGCTATCTAGAACCACATATTTATGTCTAGAGGAGTGAAAATAGCCCTTCCTGTAGCCTGAAAATACTGGGGAAAACACTGGAAAAAGCAGCTCACAGGGGCTAGCCCAAAAAGTTGTTTATGATCCCTGAGCTTACGCACATGTGAGCCTGATCCCAGCCAGCAACCAAGTACTTAGACTTACAGTGCACTGCCCATGTTCCAGACTAGTTACTTGGTGACAGACTTATAATTCATCTGAAGCACTCCCTAAAGACCCAGAAAACTGAACTCTAACAATGAAACCACAGGCCACAGGAGGAGGGGTACAGCTTTCACCCAGAATCTAATCTCAACTACCTTCTAGCTTCTAAAACAAATCTACATTTTATAGTCAGAATTAGAGACCCAGAACTTAGTATGAAAATTTTCCAGTCTACACTGGCTATGAAAACTGATGGAATCTATAACTGATGATGTAAAAGTTAAGCAACAGCAACACAAACTGAGACAACAAAGACCTTGGAATTATCTGTCAAAGAATTTTAAAAGCTATTATAACAATGTTCAAAGTAGAAGTTGTAAACACTATCAGAAAAAAAATGTTAGAGTTGAAAACCTCAAAAGTAATTGAAGATACAAAGGAGAAGACTGACATTTTGAGAAATGGAAAATACCACAAATGAAATAAAAATCCAATGGATGGAGCCAGTGGCAGAATATGGTTGTGACAAAAAGCCAACATTGAACTTGGGAGAGGGCCCAGACATTACCCAGACAACACAGGGTGATAAGAATGAAAACCAGGAAGAAACCACAGGGAGACAAAATCAAAGGTCTAGAATTGTCAAAGTCTCCATGGAAGAAGAGCCAAAATACTGATGAAGCAGATGAAGAACTAATGGGTGAAAAGTTTCCACTTTTGGTGGAGAGCCCAAACCTTCGACCTAAATTAACTAACATGATAAAATCAAATAAATTCATATCTAATATATATGCTAATACCATTAAAACGTGAAAGTAAGCTAACAATGTTAAAAAGCAGACAAAGAGGAAATGACACAATGGAACAATTATTCTGTAGGTACGTCATCCCAAAAGCAAGTAAGAAAGGTATATGCATAAAATTAGTAACTTCAGTTATTAATGAATGATTCCTTAAAATCACATATCAAATTTTACACAAGATATGAAAACAGGTAACCTGCATACTTTACAAATACAATGAAATTGCATTTATGTCAAATACTCCAAAACTAATGCTGTAAGCCAAAATGTCCTCAACTGTGAATTTTTACTAAATACTTCAACAAAAATTAATACAAGTTTTACTTAATTTCTTCTAGGAAACATATAATTTCATGTTAACAACTACTGAAGATTTATAGGAGAAAAGGTTTGATCCCAATAAAGGGCATTTGTAAAAACTTCATCAATAACGTCAGACTTGATCATGTAAGACTTAATGTTTTCTTTATTTCTTTTAATCTTTTATTTACTTAATTTTTTGGTACAGGGTTTCACTATGCAGCAAGGACTCCTGGCAATCCTCCTGCCCCAGCCTCCTCAATGCTACGGATACAGGTGTGTGCCACCACGTCCAGGTTCAGAGGCCCGCATGGCAGGTCCTGGGATCTGGGCCTGACATGGCATGCAGTACCATGGGTCGGACCTGAGTTCTTGCGCTTGCTGACCAGGCACTTAGACTACCAAATTATCCCCACAGTCCTTAAGGTTTTATTTTTTAAGAATGGGAATAAGGCAAGACTGTCTACTCTCAAGACTGCCACTTCTCTTTTCTTCCCTGCCCTTCTCCTTTCTTTGTATTTGTTTTTGTTTTTTACAGAATGGAGGACTGAGCTTAGGGCCTTCCCACTGAGCCACTTCCTCAGTGCTTTTTCAATTATTTTATTTTGCCACAGAGTTTCACTAAGTTGCCTAGATTGAGCTTTAACTTGTGATTCCCATGCCCCAGGCTCCCATAAAATACAAGCATGTACCACCATACCTGACTTCCTACTGCATATTATACTGAAAGTATTAATGAAAGCAATGAACGAAAAGGAGAAAACTATATACAAAAGGGATACGGATGGACAAAAGGAAAACAAAACTATCTTTGTCCATAGGCAGCATGATAGTTAACATAGAAAATCTTGAGGAATCATTAGAATTAAAAGTTCTACTATTAATCTAAACTGATCTGGTGATAAAAATATGTAACATAACCATTGTTAAATTTAAACAATAAAAATATCAAATCAGAAAAAAAAGAATTAAATGTTCTAGATGTAATATGTGAGTTTACAAGGTTATAGAGCACGGGTTCAACACACAAATATCAACATATTAAAATATATGGAAATGCCTATTTAGATGCTAGCAGTGAACAAATGGAATGCTTTTTATAAAAGATGTCTGATTTAAAAGAGGTGAAAAAATGAAATCACTAAAAATAAATCTAACAAATCATATCCACTGCCTACCACTACAAAAGTTTAGTGAGAAAAATCAAAATAAGAACTGACAGCTAGGTGTGGTGGTATAAGCTGATAATTCCAGCACTGGGGAGGCTGAGGCTGGAGGATCACTGCAAGTTCAAGGTCAGCCTGGGCTACATAAAGTCCAAGTCAGCCTAAACTACATAGCAAGACTCTGTCTCAAAAACAAAACAGACAACAAAACAAAACAAAATAAAACAAAATGGAGAGAACCCATTGTATTCAAGAATTAGAAGACTTAACATGATAAAACTGTCATTTTTTTTCTAAAATAGGTCTATAGATATAACGTAGTCCCAATGTAAGCCCCTGTTGGGTTTTATGTAAATCATGAAAGCTTAATACTAAAATTTATGTGTAAAAGAAAAGGATCTCAGAAAACCAAAACAATTTTTTCAAAGAAGATAAGAGTTGAAAAAGTAATACTATGGGATTTAAAGACATAGGGAGCTTGCTGGGTAGCTCAGTTGGTTAAAGCACATGGTTCCACAAAGTCTCTCAGGCATGGGTACCATAGTTTGATCCTGTCCCCCACACAAAGCATAAGACCTGCCCTGAAGTCATCCTGAGCCAGAGAGAGAGAGAGAGAGAGAGAGAGAGAGAGAGAGAGAGAGAGAGAGAAAGAGAAAGCACTATATATGTAGGATATAGCTATACTAAATGCCCTACAACTAGTAAACACTTAGACATGTACATCAGTTGAGCAGGCTGAGCAATCCAGAGACAGAGCCTGTGAATAAATATAGTCCGCTGGTTTTTGACAAAGGCGAAAAAATAGTTTCGTAAATGCTGTTGGGTTATGAGTGCATTCGTATAAAACCTAACTTAAATTTTAAACCACATATAAAAATTAATTGCAAAGACATCAAACTTAACAAAACTTGTAGAAGGAAACACAGAACAAAATTCTTACTTATGAAAAGTACTAGGAATATTTATAAACTGGATCTCACCAAAATTAACCACTTCTGTCTAGGTCTGCTGGTGGACACATCTGATACCAGTGCTCTGGAAGGCTGAGACAGGCAGATTGAAAGTCTAAACCCAGCCCAGGCAATTGAGCTAGGCCTTGTCTGAAAAGTGAAAAACTAAAAAAGGGCTAGGAATGTAGGTGCGTGAATAGACCCAGAGTTCAATCCCCAGTGGTGCAACAAAAGGAAATAAACATAACATTTATTTATTTATTTATTTATTTATTTATTTATTAACAAACATCTACCCGAGAATATAGCAATAATTGAAGTGACATTAGAAGCAGCACACATGTAAAAGACCAGAATGGCAGGCATTTCAAGCAAGGTTTTAGTATTACACATTGCTTTCCTCAGTTTTATTATTGTGGCTATCCCATTAACATGTTTTAAAACTGTCTCATTGTTATTTCTGATTAAAAGTAATAAAACTATAAAAAAAGTGTTTGCTTTGTGAAAGATTCAATTGAGTGAATGAAAATCCCAAATCTGATAATAGATTTGAAAAATCAACATGTAAATAACTCCCCAAACTTAATAATAAGCACGCAAACAATTGTATTGCAAACTCAGTTGCAGATACAAGCAGAGAGACATCAAAGGGAATAGAAGGAGACCACAACAGTATGGGAAAAGACCAGAACACAGCTCAGCGGTTCGGTGTGTGTAGGGCTCTGGGTTCAATGCCTGGTGCTCAAGGATTGGGGAAGAAAGGATACAGGTCTGGTGGGCACCGGTGGGAGGTTCTCCCTCTTTGAGTCTGTGGGGAATGTCCTGCTGTCGTTAGAAGCCCCTCTTGGGGACTGAGGGGGATTCCAAGATGACAGGGCCCTGGATGGCCCTCCCTTCTGCGGCCTCTAGGAGAGGGAGATGCACTGTCTTTGGTCACACAGGGCAACATGATTAACAACCCAGCCGCTCCCAGAGCCCCTCAGGATCTTTCTTCTTCCCTTCCCATGCGGTCCCTTCCTGTCTGCCCCCAGCGGCGCTCTACCTACTTGGATTCCTTGCGCTTTCTCATAATATATAATAGTCACATCACCTGTGAGCTTGACGTCACTAAAAAGGCATCAAGCCCCAGTGTGGACCCAAATATTATCTTACTGATGATGACAGTAAAGTAACTTGAGATGTAAGGAGTGAATTTTCAAAAGGCTGAAAACACTTTACATATCGCTAATTATTTAATCATTCAATAACTATTTGAAAGGCACATATTGTACTATTTTCTTTCCTTCTTTTTCCTCATTTCTTCCCTCTCTTTGCTTCCTGTTTCTCTTACTCCTTCCCTTCTTTCCTTCTCTTCTCCTTTTTTTTCACGCATCTCTATTTCCTTAATTAAGTATTTATTGAGATGGTCACAGAAGGTGCCAAACATTGTCTACAAAAGATGCACAAAGAAGCGGAGAGCATGCGCTGCTTCCTGAAGTCATCAGCTAGCTTAAGAAATGCAGTTGAAGAGCTGCTCCTTTTGTTTCTGTGACATTAGACCATATGCCACAATTAATAACTTAGATCAGAGGTCTAGTGTGTTCAGTGAGATGACATAGTCCTGGCAGGGAGTCACAAGGACAGCTAATATCCAGATTAGTGGCTGGCTAAATATCTGGACCTGCTAATAGCATAGGGAATGTAAATAGTAGGAATAGTCCAATGTGTTAGAAGTAATATGTAAGTGCCAATGTGTATGAACTGGTAGACACTAGGAGGGTGTCAGGTGGGGGGCTATAGCTCCCACCCTAGTGCCTCTCTTCTCTCTCTGCTTCCAGACCACCGTGAGGTGAGCCAATTCCCTGCTGCACACTCTTCCACCTCAGCCTTTTAATCTCAGATCCTACTACATACTGAATCTTCTGAAAACCATGATCCAAAAATAAACACATTCTCCAGTAAGTTGTGCATGTTGTATGTTTCAGATAGCTAAGACATATAGCAGCTAAGAAATATAACTTTACTATTACTTTCCAAATCCAGAGTTCTCCTGAATAGCTCCATACTATAGTCCTTGATTTCAGAGTTCAAGTAGTTTTTCTTTACACAAGACATTGAGTTTAGGAAAGGCCAGCTAGAGGAAGAACAGTTGGCATTTAGGATTAGTAACAGGGATATTTCCTGATGGAGTAGGTAAAGTAGCTGACCCTCTGTTTCTTGGTTACAGTAGCACGTCTTAATGAAACTTCTGTACCTGACATTTAGAGATGCAAGCTGTCTTGGAAGGTCCCAGTGCTTGATATTCCATACACTGAGGCTCACATCCGTGTGGAATGGCAGGGGCTCATGGCTGCCTTCCTTGTGAGCCCTCCATGTGAAGGCTCACGGCCACCTTTCTTGGAATGTCTCACAGTCTCAGAGCCCTACAAGGTACATTCTTACACCGTGTCTCTTTCTAAAGTGCTTTCTGAAGATGCAGCTGCTAATGTATTCTGCTTCCAACCTTGTACTCCTTCCAAGATGCCATGGCTAGTTGATTCTTCTGGCAGGTTTTCCTTAACTCCTGCCTGATAAGACAGAGATGTCACCTGTGCCTTTTACATACAACTACTTGAAAGTCTGGCTCATTTTCCTTCCCTTTCTCTCTCCCCTGAACTACAAGTATCCAGACAATAGTTGCCCATGTACTTTTAGGGCTTGTGCTAGCTGAAACCCATGAAAAAGAGAGAAACAATTCCTTATGTTAATTATTAACTGGGCTCCCAGCATTCAGCAGAGTTTCCTTTAAACTTCTTCCTTAAAGTTTTAACTTCTTTTCGTATAGAAGTCATGGTCTTTAGGAATGGAAATTTCTTTGTCCTTAATAATACTTGAAAAGAATGACCTTATGGACATGTTGGTCCTCTGTCCTTTCAACTTCAACTCTGGGACAATGACCTCATTAGCCTTTATAACAAGGAAAGAAGTCTATAGGTCCCTTTGTCATGTAGTGGTTTCCCAGCCCAGATACCTCCTCAGATAACCAGACCAGTATCTCTTTACCCCATGACTTCCACTATCAAGTATAAGAAACCAGTTGAGAAGCAGAATGATTTGCTTTCTCCCATCTCAGGAGGCTCAGCTGAGCAAGCTTCTTCCATTGAGAATCAGGTAGCTTACCAAGCTCCTGAATAAATGAGCAGAGAAACTACAGGCCTTCCCAGATCACCTTCTGGACAAGGATTAATCCTGAAGTCACATGCTGGCTTCACTTTATATCTTTACCATTTCTTAACTGTATGTTCTTATGTATAAGTATCACTTGTTTAGGCTTTAGTGCAAAAATATAAAAACTAAGGCCCTAGGATAGAGAATGTATATACAAACAAGAACAGAACTCTGGTTCTATAGACTTTGTCAGTTCTGCTAATAATCCACCACTATTATGAACTATTGGACTATGTATACAGTTATTTTCTCTTAGTTCAGTGAGAAGAAAGATTCATATTCATAGTGTTTACACAAGATATCAAGTCTGCATCCTATTCTTTGAACAAATGCTATGAAGACAACATGGAATGTATTAATTATTGTAGCTGTCCTACTAACCTATTGTGAAACTGTCTCATTGCTATTTCTTTTCATTAAAATTAATTCAAAAAAGAATTTTCCTATGACAAAAACATAGGTGGACTTGGCATCCCTAGCACTGATCTTCAACCTGGTTCAAAATGGGGTACATTTAAATGTGTCTAACAGAACAGTATGCAACTGAATATTGTAAATAAAAAGTGGATGAAAGTTGTCAGGAATGGTAGTGCTTGTCTATAATAACAGTACTCTGGGAGGTCTAGGCAGGAGGAAAGCAAGTTTCAATACAGCCTGGACAATTTAGTGAATTGCTAAGACTTTGTCTCAAAAAAAATTAAAATGGTAGTGTCCCAGTTACTTTTCTTTTGTTGCTAAGACAAAAATACTCAAAACCCAAAACTAAGGAAGGAAAGAGCTGTTTAGCTCATAGTTTGTGGAGGTTTCAGTCCATATTCAGCTGGCTCCAAGGAAGACTGGTACATGACAGAGGACAGTTGTTTGTGGTGTTGCAAACAGCAAGAAAGAAAGGCAGGAAGTAGCAGCAATAAGGGCAATAGAGAGCAGGTCTGAGACAGCATCCAGGCTGCCACCTCAGGCAGGGGTAGCACTCACACCCATATTCCCAGCACAGCACTGGATCATGAATCCACATTTAGAAATTTGCCCCATAACTGCATGAAGCTTTGAGGGGCCAACTAAATGCAAACTATAACAGGTGGGGACATAGTTCAGTACACACATGAGAGTTTGGGGGGACACTTGAGATCTGACTCAACAGTTTGCACTAAGAATATTACAGATGACAGATAGCTTGGATCCCTGCTTATCTATTGAAGGGAGCACATAATGCTTAAATTATTTCTCTTTTTTATTTCTTATAACTTTTTCCTTTTATTAATTTTGTGTGTTTTTATCTAGCAATCTAAACAACTGATTTGAAGAAAATATTATGTAATACAACCACCATTGTCAAATTCCTATTATATTGTTTAATGAAATTCTGAATCATTTCTAATGTTTTCTTCTTTTATTTTTACCACTCTGTATTCTCGTTTAAAAAAAAAAAAAGAAAAAGGAATATTACAGATGATTTCAACCACCTTTCCTTGTTTTGACTTCCATAGACTTCACCTACATCTCACCTACGTTACCTGGCTTCACCTGAGTCTTACAAATATCATCGTTGGTGTAAAATGGATTTTAATATATAGATGGAAATGGTGATCTATTAGAGTTAGCAACTTTTTTTCCTTTTGTACCAAGGTTTGAACTGAGGACCTTATGCCTACCAGGCATGTGCTTATACCACTAAGCTATATTTCTACCCTGGTAAGTCATTAGAGAAGGTAAATATTTGACTCAAGAAATAATGTCAAAATCTTTTCTGAAATAGTCATACAAGTTTTATTTTGCCACTGGTCATAAATTGAAATCTCATGAATCCTCAACAGAGACTGTTCAATTTCTCCCAGTGAAAAGTTACTCTTATTTAGACATAAAGTTTTTGTAAGGGAGAATTTTATACGTTTTAACAATAAATAGATAGTGATTATACTTTGTTATAAGTATAAGTAAATGATGATTGTAAATGAAATAAAATAAAAATTATGTTTATAAATTATAACTAGATACTGTAACTGATGGAAAATATTTAGCCTGAGGATGTTTATTAAAAGGTAACTTGGGCAATTATTAGAGTTGATGACTTAGAGAATCAAATGGAGACAACTTAATTGAAAGAATGTTTAAAATAGGATGGCTTTTTCGTCATGTGATTTATTGTATTTATGATGGATGGTTTTAATTTTAAAATCATCTACACCACCAATCCAAAAATTTGATTCTCTGTAATACTTCTTTCAGATAAACTTTCAATCAATTCTTGGACAATATTCTGAGGTTCTGATACATTATCGACCATGTCAACTTTTCTATGGATTTATTTAATCAGTTCACTTTGCAATTTGCATCAAGAAAGTGTTCGATCCTCAGGTAGACCTAAGGAGCACACCAAAGCCCATTAGGTTTCGTAATTTGTTTCAACTGTTAAGAGGTTTCTAGTTGAATATCCTCTTTTCTATACTGTTTCTGATCTTTCAGTACTATTTTAAATGTTTTGTAATGCATGTAAGTTTTAAGTTGAAAAACTGTCTCAAATACTTTGGAAATACATGTTAAATGGATTATCCTAGGATGACATCAGCAAGAGGGATGACTACAAGCTTCCAGCTCATGTCTCCACAATAAAGACAGATAAAGTAATGAACAAACATTCACATTTTTATGAAAATATCTAACATAGTCCATAAAAGGAGTGATAGAAACTTCATACATTGTAGAAGCTCAGGGTGGCCACATAGGACAAAAAGGAAAATGCTTTCCTCTGTCTCTGCCACTCCATCCCCAAAGAAAACATTCTTCTGCTATGGATATCTGGAAAATCACCCAGATATCTTTGTCTTGGAAATTCTAAAGCAGGCATCTCAGAAAGTTTTTCTGTTGTTCTGTATGTCTTCCATTGTTCAAATGGGAAAATGTGTAGTAGATGTGAACATGTAGCTGGACCTTAAAGCAACAGACCTCAAAGGAAAGACAATTTACAAGTTTTCTGCAAAAAAAAAAAAAAAAAATCAAAATCATGATTTTTTTTGTTTTTTTTTATGTTTTTAGTACATCAAAATGAGGTCTACATGGTCTCACTACACAGACCAGATTTGTAGTGATCCTTCCTGCTTTTCAGCCTCCCAAGGGCTGGGATTACAGCCATGTGCCACGATGCCCGGTCTCAATCATCTCAGTGTGACTGGGAGTGAGGCCAGCACGCCAGGCCACACTGGTCCTTGCATCTGTCTACGCAGGCACTTTAATCCATTGAGCTGTGTGGGTGGCCCTGAAATGATTATTTTAAGGATACTTAGAAATATGTGAGAAAATAAAATCAGAAAAACAAAAAAAAATCATTATATGAAAAAGACATTTAAGATCTGATGATGAAAATATGTAATATAACCACTGTTAAATTTAAACAATAAAGCCGGGCGTGGTGGCGTA
>PVJA010019154.1:0-38838 GCA_004027025.1 Myocastor coypus | reverse complement strand
TTTTTTTTTTTTTTTTTTTTTTTTTGGCTTTTTGAGACATGGTCTTGCTATGCAGTTCAGGCTGGCCTTGAGCTCACTTTTGTAGCCCAGGCTGGTCTCGAACTCATAGCGATCCTCCTGCCTCAGCCTCCCAAGTGCTGGGATTACAGGCGTGCGCCACCACGCCCGGCTCTTTCTAGTCTCATTTGTAGAGTTCGGGTCATTTTGGGTCCTCTCTAAAATTTATTTTAGTAGTCTGTGTAAGGTTAGCTTTGACATCATGAAATTCTTTAGTTGTTCCTTGTCATGGAAGTATTTCACTTCTCCCTCATACTTGAAAGAGAGTTTTGTGAGGTATAGCAGTCTGGGCTGGAATTTGTTTTCATGGAGGACTTGAAGCACTCTGCTCCATGCTCTCATTGACTTCATGGTTTGTGAAGAAAATCTGTCACTATTCTGATGTTGTTATTCTTTTTCCTTCAAATGTGATCTGTTTCTTTTCTCTAGCAGCTTTTAGTATATTAGTCTTCTGCTGGATTTCTGGGATCTTGACTATTATATGTCTGGGTGTGTTTTTAGTCAGGTTGATGTTATTTAGAGTTCTGTATGCTTCAGTTATCTGAATGTCCAGTTGTTTTCTCATATTTGGGGAGCTTTCTGCTATTACTTGTACCCATATTCTTTTTATATCATTTTTTAAATTTTTTATTTTTTTTTCTTGTTTCAGAACTTTTGTTTGTTTGTTTATCCATTTCCATGGCCAGCTCATCCTGCCCCGAGGGCAGGGCTGGCACAGCATGTGGTGCCGGGAATTGAACTGTGGTCCCTGCAGCTGCCTAAGCTTTCCTAAGCAGGTGCTTCAGACCACTGAGCCATCCTGCCGGGCCCCACTTTTTCTATCATTTGTATTGACTCCTTGCTTATTGATTCCTATTAATCTCACGTATTTCATTTTTTAAAAATTTTTAAGGAATTTTTTTATTTTTTATTTTATTTTTTTCTTGCTTCAGAACTTTTGTTTGTTTGTTTATTTATTTATTTTTATGGCCAGCTCAGCCCGCCCCGAGGGCAAGGCTGGCGCAGCATGTGGTGCCGGGGATCAAACTGCGGTCCCTGCAGCCGCCTAAGCTTTCCTAAGCAGGCGCTTTAGACCACTGAGCCATCCTGCCAGGCCCACATTGTTCATTTTTGTATCATCTTGCAAACGTTGAATTGTTTTTTTCCTGCATACTGGTTGTCTTTAAGAGATCCTTTCTTACCTTTTCATTAGCTCTAACTGGGTCTTCAAGATCTGATACTCTATCTTCACTTCATTCACATGGTGTTGGCAGCTTGTGATTGAGATTTTATTTTCTTGTATAACTCTTTGAAATTGTTTCATGAGATATATTTCTTTCCTATATTGCTCATTCAAGGATTCCATCATTTTTTCTATTCTCTAATTTTTTACCAATGTCTTCTTTAGAGGCACTTATTAAGTCTAATTATAGTTACCTTATTTTTCTACTTCAGAGATTATTTCTGCTCTCATTTCCTCTCTACCCTTCTGTAGTTGTTCCTTTACTGTAAATGCTATTATTTTAGAGATGTCTTTTTTTTTAACCTCAGAGGTTATTTCTTATCTAATTCCCTCTATATTTTTCTGCAGCTGGTTTTTTTTTTTTATTTGTTTGTTTTGTTTTACTTCAGACTCCAGTAATTCAAATATTTTACTTCAGAGGTTATGTCCAATCTGAGTTCCTCTATATGTTTCTATATTTGTTTGTTTACTTCAAGATGCTACTAATTCAGAGATTTCAGCTGCATGATTCCTACTTTCTTCTATAGTAGTGTGTCCTGTATTTGTTGTGGGTGAGCTCTGGACCTGAGATTGCATTTTGCTCCTTATCTGTATCATTCTGTATAATAGTGATCTTTGACCTTTGGTACAGAACGTAGTGAAGTTATGCCATTATTGCCTACTGAACTTTGGGTCCACATCTACCAAGTTTGATCTTGTCCAGATGTGCTGGGCTGGGTCTGGTTGCTGTGCTCATCTTCTTCCTGCTGCAGCTTTTGGAGGAGAGCCTGCTATGCTCCTCTGGCAAGATGCTCAGCTCCTGGGTTAGCTGGTAGGGTCTGACCCCTCGCCTCTCTTCAGGGAATTTTGCTGTGGTTCTCCACAGCAGTTGCCGGAGCTGGGTTCTTTGGGAGTTACAAGTTCTGGTGGTGTAAGAGCGCAGGCCTAGTGTTCCATCTACATGTCCACCAATCAGGAGCTGTGGATCGGGGTAGCAGGGCAGGGACACAGGGTGAGAGGTCCCACCTGCACACCCGCTGGTTGTTCTGTGGATTGGGGCTGATGAGGGCAGGGGCTGTGTTCTGATGGAAGTGCAAGGGCCACAGGCCAAGAGGTCCTACCTGTGCACCTGTTGGTTGGTCTGTCAGTCTGTTGCAGCTGATGAGGGCCGGGGGGCTGAGTTCTGGTGATGGGGTGGGAACCTGCAGGCAGAGAGATCCTACATGTGCACTCACCAGAGGTCAGTTGGGGCTCCTATGTGTGGGAGCTGAGTTCTGGTGGAAGTGCAGGGGGCTACAGGCTGAAAGGTCCTTCCTGAGCACCAACCTGTCACTCTGTTGGTCAGCTGAGGCTGCTGTGCATGGGGGCCGAGTTCCAGTGGAAGTGTGGAGGTAGCAGACCAAGAGATCCTACCTGTGCGTCCACCGATTGGTCTGTCAATTGGTTAGGTGATTTTTTTTTTCTTTACTTCAACCTATTTTCAATTTTCAATTGTTTATCTTGCTTTTATCAGTATTTAAGGGGGCAGGTTGCATTTTTCTCTCTCCTCTAAGCTTCTTTTCTTTTTCCCTTTCAACTTATTTCTTTTTCTTATCTTTCTTTTGTCTTCTGTTTTTATGCTATTTATCTCCTTTTTCTTGTTTGTTCTTTCCAGCAACTGTTCTCTATTACTATTTGTTTCCTTTTCCTCCTCAATACAATCCTATTTTCCTCTCTCCTTCTCATATCCTATCGATTACCTTTCCATAATTTGCTTTCTTTCATCTTCTGCTTCCCTATCCCTCCACCTTCACAATTATAACCACTAAGCTTTACAAATCCCTAGACATAGTTTACACTATTGCTGTTGAATACTGGGTTACTGACACTAGCAGGAAGGCTGTTCTATTTGGTAGATATTTACTATAGGTAAACATTTGATTTATTTTAGTGTTTATGCCACAATTATAGATCTCTTTTCTAGGCACAAGAGAAATACTTTATTGGTCCTTAGGGTTTGTAAATATTCAACTTGTATTTGGTGCTATAATTGATGTTGAGTTTATTACTATAGCCAAGGTGGCGTAACTCTTGCTATTGATTAGTTTTCTTGAGATGTCAGTAACTGCATAGCCTTGGGGTGATCAACAGTATAGAAGTCCACTCCTAGCAAACTGGAGACTGGGCCAGATCCACTGCCACCTCTCATCTTAAGTAAATGGAAATACCTGGATCCTAGGACAGAGGCAAAGTCCACCAGTCAGCCACCCCCAAAAGAACCACAGAAGAGTAGATATTAACTAAAGAGGCTCTCACACTAGAAACCAAGCTTTCCACTACAATCAACCCAGGGTCCCATACAAAAGCAAAGAAACATGAGAAACAAGCCAACACCATGCCTCCCAAAACGCCCAACTCCCCTAAGGTAGATGCATGGTGCATGGAAGCCAGGAAAATGGAAACCCACGTGCCTGAACTATTTGAAATGGGAGATAACAGAACAGATTAATAAGGCATTGACAATATCACAGAAAATATAAGTAATAAGATATTGAGCTAAGTGAACCAAATCATCAGCACATCTAAAGAAGACACTAACAAAGCTGTAGAACTGCTAAACAAAACTGAAAAACTGTATGACCGGCATGGAAAAGACAGAATCCATAAGAAGGTTTCAAATAAAAATTCAGTAGATTAAAAGTGCTGTCAAAAGTAATAAAAATTAAATAAATAAATATAAAAATGCTGCCAAAAATATGGGCAGCAGACATGGCATTATGAGGACAGTCTCCGAACTGTTAGTAATCAATTAATGGGATGTACCTTAAAAACAACAAGAGGACATGAAGAATTGGTCCAGAAGCTCCTAGATGATGCAAAGAAGATAAATCAAAGATTAACTGTAATTAGTGAAAAATCAAAAGATAGTACAAATGGCATAAAAAACTACTTACTGGAATGATAACAGAAAATTTTATAATAAGGTAAAAGATTGCTTTGTTTTGCTTTCAGACATTGTCTCACTGTGTATTTCAGGCAGATCTTAAGCCTACTATATAGCACAAGTTGGCCTCAAATTTGCAGTGATCTTCCTACTTCAGTCTCCCAAGTGCTGGGATTATAGGCACCACCATACCAGGCTAAGGTAAAATAATTTAACATACAGATACAGTGATGCAAGTGAAACCCCAAACAGCCATAGTCATAAAACAACTTCTGCCAGGCGTGGTGGTGCACGCCTGTAATCCCAGCACTTGGGAGGCTGAGGCAGGAGGATCGATGCGAGTTCGAGACCAGCCTGGGCTACAAAAGTGAGCTCAAGGCCAGCCTCAACTGCATAATGAGACCCTGTCTCAAAAAGACCAAAAAAAACTTCTCTGCAGCACCTCACAGTCAAAATCCTGGAAGTCTAATATAAGAATAGAATCTTAAAACACTATTGGAGAAAAGCAATGGATCAGTTCTAAAGGAAAATCTAATAGCCTTACAGCAGACTTCTCAGTACAAACCTTAAAGGCCAGGACAGCTTGAATGAAGTATTTCAACAACCAAAATAAAATAATTTTCAACTGCGGCTAATATATCCTGCAAAATTATCTTTTAAAATTGATGGAAAAATAAGATACTTGCATGATAAAGAGCACCCAAAGAAAATCATAATCAATAAACCAGCAGTCTAAAGTTCACAAGGGTACTATTTTTAAAAAAGACAATGCATCTAACAATGATAAAAAGCCTAATAGAATGCATTTTTTAAGGTAAGCAGTTAATTAGAGAGAAAGACAAGGAATCAGCAACAGGGGAAAAAAAAAAAAAAGGCAATGGCAGGAATAAGTCAATACCTTCCAGTAATAACTCTCAATGTGAATAGCCTTGATTCCCCAATAAAAAAAAAAAATAAGAGCCTGGGGCCAGAGAGATAGCTCAGCAGTCTAAAACACCTGCTTAGGCAAACTTGGCAAGTGCATGGACCACAGTTCAGTCCCCAGAACCACATGACCTGTTAGCTCCACCCCCAGGGCCAGCTGAGCCACCCACCAAAAAAAACAGGCACAGATTGGCAGAATGGATCAAGAAACAAAATCCAACAGTGTATTGTATACAAGAAACATATTTAACCCAAAACAAAATCATAGACTGAAAATCAAAAGTTGAAAGGCAATACCCAATGCAGCAGCAACCCCCAAAAGGCAATGTAATGTTGGGAATCAACCAAACTTTTGAACAAATAGACTTCACAGATGTCTATAGAGTATTCCATTCTACAACAGCAGAATTTACATTCTTAGCAGTACACAGAACGTTTTCCATCTAGACCACATACTCACTCATAGAATATCCTTAAATACATGCAAAAGAATTAAAGTTATCCTATGCATATTCTCAGACCATAGTGCATTGAAATTGGAAATCAATGACAAAAGAAACCACAAAACTTTCTAAATACTCTCCTGAGCAACTGATAAGTTATAGATAAAATTAAAGAAGAAATTAGACAGTTTCTACAGTGAAATGATAATGTCAGTGCCTGGTCTGCTTTCCTTTTCCTAGGAGATTGAAGTTCAACTTTAGGTTACTCTCTGCCGGGCGTGGTGGCTCACACCTGTAATCCCAGCACTAGGGAGGCTGAGGCAGGAGAACTGGTGCGAGTTCAAGACCAGCCTGGGCTACAAAAGTGAGCTCAAGGCCAGACTCAACTGCATAGTCAGACCCTGTCTCAAAAAGACAAAAAAAAAAAAAAATTAGGTTACTCTATTCTTCCTGATATGGGAATTCATCACTATAAATTTCCCTGATAGACTACTTTCATTGCATCTCATAAAATTCCAATATGTTGTACTGACGTTATCATTAAAATTCATTTGGAACCAGAACAGACCTAGAATAGCAAAAGCAATTCTGGGCAACAAAGGCAAGACAGAGGGCATCACAATCCCTGACTTGAAATTATATTCCAGAACTGCTGTGATGAAAACAGCATGGTACTTGTAAAAATCAGACTTGAATAAATAAATAAATATTTAAAATAAATAAATAGATAAAAAATTAAAAAATCAGACTTGAGTGTCACCAGAACAGATAAAAAGATGCGGAAACATCTCCAAATATACTCGGCCATATTATCTTTGACAAAGGAGCCAAACATGTTCACTGGAAGACAGAAAATCTCTTTAATCAGCCATGCTGCAAAAATTGGCCTTCCACATGGCAGAGGTTATAACTAGAGCCATACCTTTTACTATGCACTAAACTAGAATAAAAATGGATTAAGGATCTAAATATTAAAACAGAAACACTAAATCTTCTGGAACATAGAATAGATAGAACTCTTGAAGGCATTGGTGCAAGCAAAGATTTTATGTGAATAAAACCTCAGTCACACAGAACTATCACAAAGAACAACTTCAACCTCATCTTACCAGATAGCTTTTTTATGCCTATTTATTTATTTATTTGGTATAGGGCCTCCCTATGCAACGCGTACACAGTGATCTTCCTGTCTCAGCCTCTCTAGCATTGAGATTATACGCATGCACCACCACACCCAGTTTTGGGGCCAGCATGGCATGCAGTATTAGGGATCAAACCCAGGTGTTGCGCTTGCCAGTCAGGTGCTTAGACTGAGCTATCTCCCCACCCCAACTAGAAAACTTTTGTAAAGTAAAAGATTGCTCTTTTGTGTGTGTGTGTGTGTGTGTGTGTGTGTGTGTGTGTGTGTGTGTTTATGCCACAATTATAGATCTCTTTTCTAGGCACAAGAGAAATACTTTATTGGTCCTTAGGGTTTGTAAATATTCAACTTGTATTTGCTGCTATAATTGATGTTGTGTGTGTGTGTGTGTGTGTGGTACCAGGGATAGAACTCAAGGTCTTGAGCTGGCCAGGCAAGCCCTTATTCCACTGACCTATCACCCTAACTTGTACAGTAAAACAAAATACCAATAAAGTGAAGAGAAGAGGCTGGTGAGTTCGTTCAGCAGTCTAAAGCACCTGCTTAGGAAAGCTTAGGCAACCACAGGGAAGGCAGTTCGATTCCTAGCACCACATGCTGTACCAGCCCCACTCCCAGCACAGACTGAGCAGACCATTAAAAAAAAGAAAAGAATAAAGTGAAGAGATGATCAACAGAGTGAAAATATGTGTTGTCAGCTGTTCTCAGACAAAGGACTAATAACAGGACTATATCAAGAACTCAGAAAAAGGTCCCCAAATTTGAAGATTCAATACAAAAATGGATATCTGAAATAAATAGACACTCTTCAGATGAAGAAGTTAAATACCAAATAGACATAGGAAAAAATATTGAGCATCACTAGTCATTTAAGAAATACAAATTAGGGACCAGGGAGTTGAATAAGCGCCTGCCTGGCAAGTGCAAGGTCCTGAATTCAATCCCCAGTCCTGCAGATACAAACAAACAAATAAAAAATAAATTAAAACAACACTGAGATTCTGTCTCTGTCCAGAAGGTATGGCTATAACCAAGAAATTAAACAATAACAAATGCTGGTGCGACTGTGGAGGGAAGGGAACCCTTCTAAACTGTCAGTGTGAGTGCAGACTAGTGCAACCATTGTGGAAATCAGTACCGAGATTCCTCAGAAAATAAAGCCAGAGGTTCCACTCAACCCAGCTAGTCCTCTTCTTGGTATCTTCTGAAAGAATTAAAAGCAACATACAGTGATATGCACACACCTATGTTTATAATGGCACGATTTGTCATAGCTAAATCATGCAAATTACACTCACCAACGCATGAATGGACAAATAATGTGGTCTTTTTATACAATGGAATACTACTCTGTCATCAAGGATAAGCTTGAACTATTCCTAGCCATCTTGAGACTATGCTCTTAAGTGAGATCAGTCAGACCCACATGTTTAAATACTGAATTATTTCTCTGCTATGAGAAACCCAAAGTGAATATAAGGACCAAAATGTATAATAGATATTGTGAAATGGGAAGAAAATGTTCAAATGAAGAGGGGAAACAAGGGAGGAAGGAGGAGAAAAATAAGGAAGGGACAAGAAAGTTAAAAGAATAAAACAGAAAAAATGAAAACAAAGCTTTTGTAAGTAAGGAGAATAAGAAGGACTTAAGGGAGCCGGGCGTGGTGGTGCACACCTGTAATCTCAGCACTCGGGGAGGCTGAGGCAGGAGGATCAGTGCGAGTTCGAGACCAGCCTGGGCTACAAAAGTGAGCTCAAGGCCAGTCTGAACTGCATAGTGAGACCCTGTCTCAAAAAGACAAAAAAAAAAAAAAAAAAAAAAAAAAAAAAAAAAAAAAAAAAAAAAAAAAAGAGAAGGACTTAAGGGAAGGGAGGGGAATGGGAAATAAAGAACAAAGATATATCATGTACACATACAAATTCTCTGTGACGAATGTTATCATTGTATGTATCTAAAATTTCCCCAAAAGCCGGGTGTGGTGGCTCACGCCTGTAATCCCAGCACTTGGGAGGCTGAGGCAGGAGGATCGCTGTGAGTTCGAGACCAGCCTGGGCTACAAAAGTGAGCTCAAAGCCAGCCTGAACTGCACAGTGAGACCCTGTCTCAAAAAGCCAAAAAATAAATAAATAAATAAATAAATAAATAAATAAAATTAAAAAAATAAAATTTCCCCAAAAAAGCAGGATATAGGATTATCCCATATTCAAATAAAATGGACTTCAAGAAAAAAAAAACTGATCAAAAAATACAAAGGACACTACTTATTGGTTAAAAGAACAATCCAACATGAAGTAAAACATTTACATATATGCACTGAACAACAATGTACTATCTTCACAAAACAAATAGTACTGGACATAAAGATTACATAAACATAAACATAATTAGTGGGGAGTTTAATACCCACTGTCACAAATAGATAATCACACACCCCCAAAAAACCCAAAAGAAATACTGTAAGGGCTGGCATCTAGCATAACACCCTATTCACTTTTAGAAGTTAAGGAGACTGAGGCAGCATTCAATTCACCCCTGCCTGAAGTATTAGCATAGAAGCAGCCTTCCCTAAATTGCTCTATTCCTCACTCCTTCCCCTGCCTTGTCAGAAACTGCACAAACATATAGGAGATAAGCAGGAGACAGGGCCCATTTAGGGCAATAAGATACAGACTATTTACCCATGCTTAGTCATAAATCCCACTGCCTGAGACCTTGTACCTATAGGCTATAGATACATCACATTCCTGCCCTGACCCTGCACCTGCAGGATGCAGGGGCACTACATTCCTGCCTGGTTGCCATACCAACAAAGAAACTATAAAAGTAGGGAGGGAACAAAGAACTGGGCCTTTGTGTCTTCTCAGGTGGGATGGGGAGCACATAGGTTGCCAGTTAATCAATAAAAAGTTCCATAATTCCTTTTAATTTGGGCTCCATGGGCAATATATTCAGTTCCTGCTATTAAGATATTAGAGTTGAACAAAACCTTTGAACAAATAGAATTCATAGATATCTACAGAGCGTTCCACCCAACAAAAACAGAATATAGCTGGGCAGATAGCTCAGTGGCTTAAGTGCTTGCCTAGCAAGCACGAAGTCCCAAATTCAATCCTGGTACCATGAAAAAAAAAAAAAAAAGAAAAAACAATATACATTCTTTTCAGCAATACATGGAATTAACAAAACAAAACTAGACTGGGGATTTAACTTAGCAGCACAACACCTGCCTGGCAAGCATGAGGCCCTGAGTTTGATTCTTGGTACCACCCCACCCCACCCCACCACCCTGGCAAAAACAAAAAACAAAAAAACCCTAAGTAAATGTGAAAGAATTGAAATTATACCATGTACTGTATCAGATCATAGCACAATCAAGTTAGAAATCAATGAAAGCATATTAAATTTTTAAAAAGTCCCAGCACAAAAGAAGAAACAGACAACAAAGTAAACTAAAAGGACAACTTATATCCATGGAAAAATATTTTTGCCGGTACTTGTTGATGCAAAGAACTGTTATCTAAAAATACTTAAAGGGCCCAGCGGGATGGCTCAGTGGTCTAAAGCGCCTGCTTGGGAAAGCTTAGGTGGCTTCAGGGACCGCGGTTCGATCCCCTGGCACCACATGCTGCGCCAGCCCTGCCCTCGGGGCTGGCTGAGTCAGCCATAAAAATGAGTGAATAAACAAACAATGGTTCTGAAACAAGAAACTAAATAAATTAATTAATTAAAAAAAATACAGTCTAAGGAAAAATACTTAAAAGAACTAAAAAATCAGAGCTCTTCAAAATAAAAGGTCCAATCAAAAATAGGCAAGTGAAATAAAGAGACACTTTACAGAAGACATAAAAATAGGCAATAAATACATGGAGAAATGCTCAGCATCACTGGACATGAAAGAAATCCAAATTCAAACAATACTGAGATTGAGGCCCGGCAGGATGGCTTAGTGGTCTAAAGCGGCTGATTAGGCAGCTTCAGGGACGGCGGTTCGATCCCTGGCACCACATGCTGCGCCAGCCCTGCCCTCAGGGCAGGCTAAGCCGGCCATAAAAATAAACAAAATAAACAAACAAACAAACAAAAGTTATGCAACAAGAAAAATAAATAAAAATAAATAAAATTCTAAAAAAAAAAAATACTGAGATTCTAGTCTGCATGGTAGAAGAGAACTGCGAAGGGAACACAGAGCCAACAGTTGTTCCCTCATTTGGCATCTAGTGTCTGTGCGATTTTGTGGATATTATTAACTAGGTGTAACAGATTAGGGGTCAGTGGATAGTAAGGTTTATTTTGTGATCACAAGCCAAGGAACAGTGGTGGCTTTGGGTAAGCATTCTGATATGTGGGGAAGTATTCAAATATTTTGGATTTATATTATTGTCCCTGGGTCTTCTCCTGTATCATCTCTCCAGAATTTGATGGAAGTGGGGTGTTAAGGAGCTACTTGGGGATCCCCTGTAGTCTATGGCACAGTCTACAGTAGAGGCAGAACCAATCTAGAATGTCCCTACAATGGCTTAGACTCCCTTAGCCTCCAGGTGACTGACACTATTCCGGACAGACATATTTGTTATTAGTTTGATATTTTTATTCCCAATTTAAGCCTCTGCACCCTAGGAAACAGGAATTCCAACCTGAGTCTTCGGTTTGAATAGGGCATACATCAAAATGTAAATACACAAGGCAGTGCAGGGCGGCAGTGGGTCGTGAAGCGGCCAAGTGGAGGCAGTTAGCCAAAACTACAGCTGGAGACAAAGCTGGGAAAGACAGTGGCAAGGCCAAGACCAAGGCCGTGTCGTGCTCACAGAGAGCTGGGCTGCAGTTTCCTGTGGGCCACATCATCCGCAGACATCTAAAGATGCACACTACCAGCCACAGACGAATGGGTGCCGCTGCCACAGTCTACAGTGCTGCAATCCTGAAATACCTCACTGCCGAGGTGCTGGAGCTGGCAGGGAGGCAGTGAAGGGTCTCAAAGTCAAGTACATTACTCCACCTCACTCACAGCTTGCCAAGAGTTGGATTCCCTCATCAAGGCGACTATAGCTGGCAGTGGTGATTCCTCACATCCACAAATCTGTGATTGGAAAGAAGGGACAGCAGAAAACTACTTAGGGTTGTCACCTACCCTCTACTGCCCCTTCCTTGTGCTGTTGCCTGGACAGAAGACATCAGTGGGGACACACGTCATTTTTAAAAGCAATTAAAGGAAATGCATAGGCAATGCCGTAGACATAAGCAAACATTGGTCTGTTCTTAGACACCAAGTTTGATAAAGTACTTTACATGAGGTTACAGTTCTGTGGTGATTGGCTGGGTTTCTCCCATGTGTTTTATACAAAAATGTAGTTGATAAACCATTTTTTTACTACAGATGATAGATAGATAAATAGATAGATAGATAGATAGATAGATAGATAGATAGATAGATAGACAGACAGACAGACAGATACACACACAGTAGGCTGGGAGGAACCGTATCTAGTCTGGTTGAGGATTACTATGGAGTTTGTGTCATAATGTTGGATTACCTTAGTCTGATTTCCTCAGTCTGCTTGACCAGATACAGATCAGCAATAGGGAATATCATTGTATCGTGATATATGTAGGTGGTATGGCATACCAAAAGCCAACTTGCAGAAACATACAAGCAAGGGTGATTAGTCCCAGTACCCTATAAAGCAGCTTAATTGTCTGTAATTCATCCCCAAGTTGAAGCTTCAGCCATGCATAGATCCATCAGCTTCTGGAGTGGTAAAACCAGGGCTTTGAGCATGTTATCTCCTGGGTTATCTTCAGGGGAATTAAATCATCCTGGAAGGCCTTCCAGCAGTCACCTGGGTGAGCTTTCTGATCCAAGAATGATGGATTCATGACTAAATTTCTGCAATCTCAATACCTGTAGGGGTGGTTAGTATGATCTCATAAGATCCTTTCCAGCTTGGCTATAAAGGCCCTTTTTTCCAGTCTTTACCCAAACCACACCCCCAGGTTATGTGTATGGGCAAGTGTTTCTTTGGACATAGGTGGTTTTTCAGCTATGTTTTTATGTTTCTGAGAAAAGCTCTTTCCTAATTGTGTAAGTCATTCCTACAAAGAGAGATATGTTACCTAGCTGACAGAGGTCCCTTAGGGACCTCTAATTATAGGAGGAAGTCTACCATACAAAATTTCAAAGGGTGTATATCTCATGGGTTTTGATGAGCTTCATACCTTGATGAGGGCTATGGGAAGCAAATCTATCCAAGGTGTCTGAATTTCTTGGTGATACTTGATCAATATTGACTTTAAAGTCCTATTAATTCAGTACTCACTTCAGCAGCACATATGCTAACATCCTATTCATTCTTTCAAATTTTCCAGAGTTCTGTGGAATGTGCCTAAGTTCCACCTGATTTCTAATTCTCTCTTTTTTTTTTTTTTTTTTTTTTTTTTTTTTTTTTTTTTTTTTTTTTTTTTTTGTCTTTTTGATACAGGGTCTGACTATGCAGTTGAGGCTGGCCTTGAGCTCACTTTTGTAGCCCAGGCTGGTCTGGAACTCGCACCAATCCTCCTGCCTCAGCCTCCCGAGTGCTGGGATTACAGGCGTGAGCCACCACGCCCGGCTGATTTCTAATTCTTTAGCTAGATTCTGGGTTACTTCCACCACAAATTCAGGTCTATTGTGACTGCCTGCACTTAGGAACAGCCCATATCTAGGAACAAATTCTCTTAGCAGTGCTCTACAGACCACAGTGGCTTTTTCAGTCTTTGTAGGAAATGCTTCATCCACCCAGAATAAGTACAGACAAGCACCAGGACATATTTTAGCCTCTGCATGGTTTGACCTCTGTAAAATCTACTAGTAAGTCTTCACAACTGAAAAGTCTAGCACTTTGGATACTGAGTGGGGTTTAGGCCCAGATGGGAGCCCAGTCTTTGCACAGATTTAACATCTCTGACTAACAGAGATACAGATTGAGGTTGAGAAATGCAATCGTAGCAGCTTGAAAGTTGTTTCCTAGCAGTTTTTCCTCCACATGTCATGTTATCATGGCATTTTATCCAAGCATAGGCCAGATTTTGTGGAACGATCATTCCATCATTTGGTGAAGTCCAAGTACTGTTTGGTCCCATACAGGCCTCTTCCTGTTGTGTCTATTTATTTTGTTCCTTGCCACAGGGAAGAGGCTCACTACAGAGACTGGGGACAGTGTCAGGAAGTATCTCATGTTGGATTTCCAGGTTTTCTTTTAAATCATTTGTTCCACAAGTGGAGCCCTTCGATACTAATTTTTGCACCTTCACCTGTCTTGTGATTTCCGAGGGTAGTAGTGTCTTTTATTTTCTGGTACTCTTTGCAATGGATAATTGTGAACCATTTTGATTCTAAATTGCAGTCAGAGGTTTAGAGATCTCATCCTTGTTTTCAACTTATTTTCCTTCCCCCTGAGAAGTCCATGCTCCTTATACAGCATTACAGGGACATGAACAGTGACACAAGAAACAATGTCAACTGTTAAGTAACTCTAGAACTGCATGTGTCACTTGAACTATCATGTTTTGTCTAAGGTCAGTTTGTCAGCTTCCTTAATAAAGAGGATGATTGCCACTAGTGCTCTCAGGTGGGGAGACCAGACATTAGCTATAGAGTCTAAGTTTTTTTGACAAATATGCAACAAGTCTTTTCCAAGGGCCATCCTTTTGGGTTAGGACCCTGAAGCTACATGTCTCTGTTCATCTACAAACAGGTTGAAGGATCTGGTTACAACAGGGATGCCCAGAGCTAGGGCTGTCACAAATATTTGTATTAAAATATAGAAGAATTCAGTCTGTTCTAAAGTCCAAGTTAACAAACAATTCTCTCTCATTTTCTTTCCTTGTTAGCATATCATACAGGGGCCAAGCCTTTTCAGCAAATTCCAGTATCCATACACAGTAGAATCCTGCAGGCCCCAGGAATTCTGTAAGCTGTCTTTTATTTTCAGGTGTTAGGGTAGAGCAAATGATTTCCTTTCTCTCTGGGCCAAGGTGTCTGAGTTCTTTTTCTAGACCAAATCCTAGATAAAACACTTTTTTCCTGATTAGCTGAGCTTTCTTCCAGGAGACTTTAGCCCGTGATTGGTAGGTGGCAGAGGAAGTCTCACGTTCCCTTCCAGCAACCTGCTTTGTCTGAGTGGCATATCAGCATGTCAGCCACATATTTTGACAGGGTGTAGTTAAAATCAGTATGTGGAAATTGGGCTAGATCGGTGGTTAATGCTTCCCATAAAAGCCCCGAAGAGTTCTTAAAACCCCTTGGAGAACAAGTCCAGGTGAGTTGACCTTTTCACCCTGTCTCTGGGTCCTACCATTCAAAGGCTAAAATGGGCTAGCTGATAGGTGTCACCTGTAGACAGATGAAAGGAGCTTTTAAATCTAGACAGGTGAACCAGGGGACATCAGAGGGAAGCAGACCCAGGAGGGGATAAGCGTTAAGAATTGCTGAGTGCAAAGTCTGGCAGTGGAGTTGATGACACAAAGATCTGTGCTATGTAATATCTCCATTCAACTTTCTCACTGGGTGTTCCACGGTGACTGACAATCTACCAGGATTCCACACTGTCTCAAGTGAGAGAGGTGAGCTGGGTACAGAGCTGAGCCTCTGTGACATTAAGTCTTCTCACAAAAGGGGCCTGCTTGACAGCAAGCCTTAGGGGTGAGTCCCCTGCCCATGCTTCTGGAATCAAGTCTCAACATTTCAGGTTTATGCTGATTGAGCATTTCCGGCTGGCAGAAGTGCCACTTTTCTTATCACAGTGCCATTTTTCTTCTCGCAGTGCAGTCAGACTCAATATCAGGTCTGGGACCATGGATCCAAGTATAAGGGCAGCTCGCTGGTTTGGAGCTAAGGAAATAGCTGCTTCCAACTTGAGAAGGTCGCAACCCAGAAGAGGTGTAGGGTATTCAGGTATGCATGGGAATTCATATCTGATAAGGTGTCCACCAAACTCACAAGATCTACTATGACAGAATTTCCTTTCAGTGAGGACTCCAGTGGCACCCATGGCATTTACCAAGAAGTCAAGGGAATGAAAGGCTGGATTGCAAAACTGAATGGCAGGCACAGTGGTCTTCTTAAGGGCTGAAGAGAGGCAGAAGGAGATGTGGGCAGCCACCCCACATGGCAGGTGGGTCTGGAGGCTGGATGTGAGATGCGTCCTGGGTTGGGCTCTCTCTGTATGAGACAGCCCCACTGTCCTCTGTGAAAGTCATGGGTTATCCCCCAAATTCTGACAACAACTATGGGGTGCTGGGGGCCCAGTCTGATAGAACCCAGTCTATCCTAGTTATTGCAGAGAGGAATGAGGGTTTCAGGCTGACGTGGACCTGGATAATCAGGTTTCTTTGTCAGAGGGAGCATTTATCTTTCCAGCTCCAAGCTGTCTGCAGCAAGCACAGTGGTCAGCTGCCAGGGAATAGGGCCTGTGCTGCTTGCAGGCTGCATAGCTTGAGGGGCCCATTTAGATGGGTGGCCACAGTACAGCTGACAGAGCCCCTCAGTGGCAGTGGTCAGGAGCGCAGCGTGCTGGCAGGCACGGTGGTCTGCTTCACATTGTTGTTCTTTCTTTTTCTCCCATTCCCAATTAACAAACACCTCCTGAGCTATCTGGGATAATTGAGTGGCATTCCTATCAGCAAACTCCTCAACCTTTTAAATCTTTTTCCTGATGTTGGAGGTTAATTGTGTGATGAAAACTGCATTAACCATTTGTTTATCTTCAGGTGCCTTGATGTCATGTAGGGTGCAGGGTTGATAAGCCTCAGAATGTTTCATAAAATTTGGCTCCTGAGGGGCTTCAGAGTATTGGCTTTTTTTTTTGCCTCCTTCCTTGAGACCCTCAAGGAGGGCCCTGTGATACTGATCCGAGGCTGTGTATCTCGCCACTGTGTCTTGGCCCCAACTTAGTCATCTCTAGGGGAGGGGTGTGTTCACCCAAGTGTCAGGACCAACTACAGTGTCAGGGGCCCAAGCTCTCAGCCAGATTAGAGTCACATCAGCATGCAGATATGTTCTTAAGGGCTGAAGAGAGGCAGAAGGAGATGTGGGCAGGCATCCCACATGGGCAGGTGGGTCTGGAAGCTGAATGTGAGGAGATCTGTCCTGAGTTGGGCTTTCTCTGAATAAGACAGGGTGTAGAGATCAGTGGAGCTAAAGAGCCAATAATACCTCCAGGGCAGTGGGTTGGGCATGCCTCCCTGAGATCCAGTATAGACACAAAGCAGCAGCTGGAGATCCACTGGAGCTTCACACTGAATGGCAAAGTAGAAGTGATGGTTCATAGGGCCCTCAGTGTTTCTGTCCATGTTGACAGCTAATAAGAAATCCACTTTGGGTTCAGAAGATGCTGCAATGGTTGTTGGCAGTTGAGCTGTGGAATCTGGGATAGCAAGAAGCTGTGGTAGATGTAGACCTCCAGACAAGCACTTCGGTAGGTAGGGGGCTATGGGTCCAGTGGAGTCAGGAATAGCGGGTGGAGCTGAGGGATCGCGAGAGGGCCTAGCTGGAGCAGGTGGAACTGGCTGGTTTCTGTGATGCACATGGTAGCAGCACAGTGAAACCACAGCACTGGGGTGCAGGGGGAGCAGCAGTCTCATCTGCAGTGGTGGCAGCAGCCCTGTTGTGGTGCCTTGGAATATGGAGGAGGCGGTGGGGGGCTCCAGTGGTCATGGTAGCAGCAACACTTGGGTTGGCAGTTGTGGAGGACCACCTGAGCAACTCTCCTTGAAAGAAAAGCAACTGTCTCTATTTTGACTGAGCCTGACCCTATTCTCTTGTATTGAAATGTACCCAGCTGGCTAGGACTTCTCATTATCCTTTCAATTGGCCTTAAGCAGTATATATTGGTCTACCCCAGGTGCTGGTGGTAATTTTTGAAGATGGCACACGTGTTTCCCTGATAACAGAAGACCCAGTGCTCCACGGTGTCAGCTGGGGTTGAGCCTCAAGATAGAGGCTATGACTTCCTGAGGCTTGAAAGATTACACATCAGAACTGAAGCACCAGACCCCCAAACTATTAGATACTATCTCAATAGCATCATGCAAATTACTTCCTTTGCGTGTCTCTGACTATGGTGGAGGTGAGTGCAGGCCTCCTACCTAGCCCAGCTTACAGTGCTCACCTTCTTCCCACAATTCCCTTCAGTGCTGACCTTTTTTCACAATTCCCTTTTGCAAGCCACTCGGCTGCTCCAGTGAATAAAATCCCAGTGCAGCCCTGGGTTGCTCTCTTGGTTCCAGAAAGCCATCTTCATGGCTGGACTTAGGACTTAGGGCCCCTTGGCTCCCCAGTAATTATATATATATATGTCTTAGTGTCTTTGTTATAGCCGTGGGTTGCTCTGAGAGTGGTAGATTGGATGGAATTAACTTGGTGGAATTCCAATTGGTTTTAAGATTGTAAGTTTAGACTTCTTAGGCTGAGACGAGAACCGGGAAGGCACTCCGACAGGCAGTGGGGGTGCCAGGGCTGCCTGGACAGCTTGGGACCAATTAATATAAAGAAACAAATAGGTTAGGTAGCATTCATGATAAATCTCTGGTGATAACAGAAGTACAGAATCTGGAAACAATGAATAAAGCTGGGGGCGACCAACTCTGAAAGGACCAGCAGCTGATGGCATGTGGGAGAGGGACACCCAGTACAGGTACCGCGCAGTGCAGGGACATGCTTGGCTCTGGCCTGTTCAGCATCCCCAGGCCCAAAGCTCATCCTAGAGCCATTCTATCCCTTTCTGACTCAGGCTCCCCTTCCCTGGTGGAACAAAATGAGGGTTCCCTGGGGGCTCAGGAATCCTGCTCTTTGTAGGGTACTTGAAGAATTCAGGAACCTCGGGGCCTGGCAGGATGGTGCAGTGGTCTAAAGCACCTGCTTAGGTATGCTTAGGCGGCAGCAGGGACCACGGTTCAATCCCCAGCACCACATACTGCACCAGCCCTGCCCCCAGGGCAGGCTGAGTCGTAAAATAAATAAATAAATAAATAAATAAACAAACAAACAAACAAATAAATAAATAGAATTCAGGAACCTTTCCAGCCTGGCTTTGTCCAGCATGCATGCCTGGGCTGCATCCACATGTTTATTTAGCTTTGTTTTGCTTTATGTTTTTTTTTATTTTATTTCTGTATTTAGGACAGGATCTACAGGGTCTCACTACATAGATCTGACTCACAGTGATACTCCTGTTTTCAGCCTCCCAAGCGCTGGAATTACACACACACACACACACACACACACGCCACCACACCCAGTCACAATCAACATCTCAGTGTGTAGTGCCAGCACGGCACACCAGCATCAAACCCTGGCCGCTGTACTCTGCCTAAGCAGGTGCTTTAGTCTGCTGAACTATCAGGCCAGCCCTGATTTACGTTTTTTTAAGATTGGATCTCCTCTGTAATTTAGGATGGCCATGAGCTCTCCATATGTGCCAGGTTGACCTACAACTCATGATCAGCCTACCTTGGTCTTCTGAATGCCGGGCTTACAGGTGTGTGCCATCACACCCAGCTCTGGCCACATCACCTGTGCCAAACATCCCTCAAAGGCAAAGATGCCAGCCCCTCTCACCTCGTGCTGGGAGGCAGCGCGAAAAGGGCACTAGGCAAGCCTTCCCTATTAGACCTTGTTGAGTCTTGTAAGCTGTCCTGGGCCTGTGCAGTGGGGGAGGCCAACGTCCCATGGCTGTGCGCCTTGAGTGCTGTATGCCCGAGTGTTGTGGGAAAGCTCTGGATAAACTGAAAGGTATGTAACAAAGAGAAGCCCTGACCACGAGTGTGGGGAATTTCAAGTCCCGGCCTGCCTTGGCTCCTGCCCACTGTCTTCTGTGGTGTCCAGGAAGCGCTGCATCCTGTTCCCTTCCTTCAGGGGAGCTCAGAGGTTTCCTCGGGGGCTGGCTGAATGCTGCATGCAGCCCTGTGAGCAACTCACCTTAGCCTCTCGCCCAGCCCCAGTGCTTCCTTCCTGCTCTTCTGTCTCCCATCACCCAACATCTGCTCCCCTCCTAGCCAAGAGCCATCAGAAGCTCACAGTCTCAGTGGCGCAGACTAGCAGAGTGAATGAGAGAACTGCTCTCCAAAGAAAGGTCTCAGCTGGGCATGGTATGAGGCACCTGTTACCCCAGCACCCATGAGGCTGAGGCAGGAGAATCCCAACTCAAGCCCAGCCTGGCCTACACAGTGAGACCAAGTGTCAAAGCTAAACAAAAGGAAGGAAAGGTCACAGAGTTCCCATTTCATAAAATGCTTCAAAGAAAACAAATGGGGCTCTGTGATCAAAGAAGTTGGGGAAGTTCTGCTGACCAAAATTTAACCTTCCCTCTTGCCTCCTTAATTAATCTGGAAACCCTGTAAAATGGTACCCCCCCAGGAACTCAGAGCATTGCTTTGGTTTATTTTTTTATGGCAGTTTTCAAATACACATGAGCATAAGGGATCAAAATAAACCCTTTGGACCTGTTATCTCTCTTCAACAAAGGTTGACTTTAAGAATATGGGAGAAGAAGGGCTTAAAAGGAATCACTCAAACCCAGAGCCTTTGCTCTGAGCTCATCCCCAGACCCTTTTTTTTTTTTTTTAACTATTATTATTTCAAGACAAGATCTTGTTAAGCTGCCCAGGCTGGGCCCTAACTTGTGCTCTTCCTGTTTCAGCCTCCTCAGCATGCAGCACAACACTTGGCTGGGAAAGAAGGCTATCTCACACCCAGAGGAGTAAAGGAAACAAGGCAGCTCTGGGGCACAAGTGCAGGGTTCCCCCTCAAGTCTAGTGCCCAGTTGATTCCTTAGTAATGGTCCTTGTCAGAGGCCATATGCTGTGAGCTAAGCATGAATGTTGTCTGGTCTGTTTTTTTTTTTTTTTTTTTTTTTTTGGTGGGACTGGGCTTCGAACTCACAACCTTGCACTTGCCAGGCAGCACTTGTGCCACTGAGCTATCTCCCTGGCGAGTGTTGCCTGGTCTGAATCCCAGCCCTGACTGCTTCCTAGCTGGAAATCACTGACCTTCCCCAGGGCTCCAGTGTTTTCTTCTTTCCCTTGGGCAGGGGGCAGGTGTGCTGGGAGTGGAATTCAGGGCCTTGCAAGGGCTAAGTACATGCTAGATCACTGAGCTCCAGCCCTCCTGGATTTTCACACTGGTATCTCTGCAAATAGGAATTTCATTAGGATTTCAAAAGTGAGCCTCTTAGAGCATTGGAAATAGCACTTAGCAGGTACAAGGGAGCTCCATCAGGGCTGACTTTGTTACTGGTACAGCACAGTCTGTGGGGTTTTATTTAATTTGACATTTCATAAATTTCCACTCATATTCAGAGGCCTTCTTCTGAATGCCATCTGAGCCTGAAGTGAGAGAAGCCAGTTCAGGCCAGGTCTGCACGAAGGAGCCAGTCTGGCCCCACCAGCAGTGCCAGACGTGCAGGCCCAGGAGCTGCATGCTTTGATTTTCCTACTTTGTGCATGGTCATAGGACATTCAAAACTGGTTTTGGGAAGAATCGCAACAGAACCTAGAAAATCTGGAGACAGGAAGCCAGAGAACTTCAAAATGCCCCTTTTCTGAGCTGAGCTGAGAGCTGACTGCTGAAATCCCTAAGAAGAGACCTTTCAACTTTGGCCTGACCTCCCTGCCTGAGCACAGTCATCTGGAAACCCTGGGATAGAACAAAAGAAAGAGTTCAAGATTGCTAGAGGACTCCTGCCCATCACCGCCACCCGCTGGGGACAGGCAGTCCTGAGTAGCTTTCCCCGGTGGCCTGGGGCTGCTCACTTAGCTCCCATGGGGTTTCTTTTCTGTGTAGGCTGTGGCCAGATAACTTCTACAGCCCCCTCCAAATCTTTCTTTGGTAACCATTTAACTCTTTTTATTTCATTTTATTTTAGGTACTAGAGGCAGAATTCAGGCCTCATTCAGGGTAGGAAAGTACCACTACAGCTTAGTACAACTGTATTTTTTATGTAAAGTTCTACTAGTTTAGCAATTTGATTCTTTGACCAGAACAACCGAGAAAGAAATCAGACCATCCTCTGCCAGCACAGCTGTCCACACCGCCTCCTGCACCCGATGTTTACAGTACTTGGAAACCACAGCACTTCCGCAGCCAGCATCTAATCCCTGGCTTTGTTTATCAGGAGAAACACACACACACACACATACAAATGCACGCACGCACACAAACACACATGCACGCATGCATGCATGCACGCACACCACGACCACCAGAAAGTCCCAGACTGCCTGATCCCATAATCCCACGAAGGCAGTGACCTAGCTGCTCCCAGGCATGTGTCCAGGAATCTCTGAAGCTCTGACCAAGGCATGGCACTCTTCTGACCTTGGAGGAGTGCCACGAACTAAAAAAAAAAGCTCTCCATCCTAGGGCTGAACTTTCTATCACAGTGCCCAGTTTGTTGCTGTTCTCTGTGGACTCCATGGAATGAAATGATTCTCTCTACTGCCAACCACATGTATGAAATAACACTGCTAAAGGCCAGCTGCATAACAAGAATGCTGACTAGAGCAGGGCCTGGAGGTGCGTGTGTACCTATGATCTCAGCACTCTGAGGGGCTGAGGCAGGAGGACCATAAGTTTGAGCCCCATCTGGGCAATTTTGCAAGACCTTGTTTCAAAATTTAAAAAATTAAAAAAAGATTGAGGGTAAAGTTCAAGAGTGGAGCATTTACCTACCAGGCACAAGGCCCTCAACTTAATCCCCAGCACTGCAAAAAAAGAAAAGGAAAACTGAGGTACACTGAGGCAGTCCTGGTTCTTGCTCCACATGATTCTCTGCTGCTTTGAAATAGAAACTGTACAGAATTCAGACTCACTAGGTTTTTCTGTAACTTCCCTTACCTCCATGATGTTGGATGTGTCCATTTGGCCTAGCTGTGGGAGTCATCGTGTAGTGTTAGAGTGTCAGATAACCTAGCTGTTTAGTCAAACATTAATTTAGGTGCATCTGTGAAGCTATGTCACAGATGCAATTAATGTCTTATCCATGGAGAGGCTTTAAGGCCCAAGGCTCAGGTGTCCTGGGAAAGAAGGATATCTTATTGTTATGGTTTATGTCTAGTTGTCCCTCCCAAAGCCTCATGCAATCATGGGGCAGAGACTTCTATAGGTTGAGACTTGACTCATGAGTCACTGGGATTATGTGTTTTAGTACTGATGAGATTATGGGTCTGAATACTGCTGGGAATTATAGGTGTAGCCTGAGGCGGATAGGCTAAGGCAGAGATCCTGAATGTAATATAAAGAGAGACAGAGAGACAGACTTACGCTGTTGCTCTCTGCTCCCCTATTTGGTCAGTTGCCTCTGTCATGATTGTTGCTATTCCACCACCATGAACTGGATGCGCTCTGCCCTGTTCCACTCAGCCTTGGGCCAGCCGAATATAGACTGAGACCTCTAGTAACTGAGCTAAATAAACCTTTCCTTCCTTCATTTTGGGTGTCAGGTATTTGTCCCAGCAATGATAGAAGAGTACCTAAGACGCTTGCTAAGCTGCTCAGGTTAGGCTCTAACTTGCGATCTTCTGTCTGAGATTTGTAGGGGACCTCCTGCCTGAATGTCCAGCCTGCTGACCTGTACAACAGATTTCAGACATGCCAGCCTTCATTAATAACTAGGGTCCCTTCCCCAAGGCACAGCAGTACCAGTCCGTGCCTAGTAGGAACTAGGCTTCTTGGCTGGAGGTGAGTAGCTAGTGAATGAGGAAAGCCTCAGCTGTCTCTACAGCCCCTCATCATTGCACCAAGTACTGCCTGAGCTCCACCTACCATGCCAGATCACCTTTAGCACTAGTTTTACAGAGGAGGGAAAACCCTGTGATAAACTGCATGCACAAAGAAGCTAGGCTGCATGCTCCTTGTGAGAGTCACAAGCCTTATGCTCTGAGGTGGAGCTGAAACAGTGATGCTAGTGCTGGAGAATGGCTGCAAACTTACCTGAGTAGAGAAATTTGACTGCATGAGGGCTAGGGAAATAGCTCACTGGTCTAAGCACCTGCCAGGCAAGCATAAGGACAGGAGTTCAATCCCTAGTACTTCGTACTATGCCAGCCCTGGAATCCCTGGCATACTGTGCTGGTCACTGAAACTGGGCATGGTGTTGTGCACCTATAATCTCAGCACTGGGAGGCTGAGACAGGAGAATCACTGTGAGTCCGAGCTGTATAGTGAGACCCTGTACCAAATAAATAAATAAATAAAATATTTTAAAAAGAAGAGATTTGACTACACAGAGACTGCAATAGATCAACTGCTTGCAGACTCCTACCGGAATCCTATCAGCAAGGGGCAAGTAGCAATTAAGCTACATTGGGTGCATTAGGCTTTAAATGCTGAGTGAATGGATGTACTTCAGCTGTGCAGCAAGCCGTAGCTTATGGCAGGCTATAAGCCAGAACTTGATGCTTATTTTACTCAGCTGGCGGCCTGGCCCTTGTTTTATGTACCTCTTCCACCTGCACCTCTTCCCTGCACTGTACTCTCACCTCAACCACAGCTTTGGCAAATATGTAAGCTAAAGTAACAAAGTACAAATATCACCAGTATCACTGGAGCACTTGCTTGCAAAGAGGAAAGACCTGAAGATAAGGTAGGGAAGATCTAAGCCTACCAGCGAAAAGGAAAGCCGCAGTTCAAAGGAAATACCAAGAATCCCACTTAAATTACAGGTTTATTGCAACAGATGATTCACATTCTCCAAGCCCATTCCATACAATAGATGACAACAGACCGCTCAGTGACTTCAGGAAATCTTCCCTGCAGCTTGGCCATGTAGAGACCAGCACCCCACAAGTCTTCAGAGTTTTTCAAGAGTCAAAACAACCATGGGCAAGAAAAGCAGAAGCAATTAGTAAAGGCCACTACGTCATCACATTTCGGCCTCGAGAGAGCATCATTGTTAGCAGCTAACCTCATCACTAAAGCAAAACAGATAAAACACAAAAAACCTGTACTACTGGTGAGGTGTGGAACCAACTGGCTGCTAAGGTCATTTGTCCTGAACTTTTGAACTGCCGTTTAAAAGTGGCACACATTCCTCTTTTGGCTAGTCCCATATCTAAACAAACTGATGAATTGGCAGAGACTCTCGAGGCACAATTGTTACAGAGAATCAATGAGTCACCATGACACAATCCAGGTTAACAAATTTACCAGAGCTAACAACAAGGCAGCAATGTTTGTTTCTGCACATAAATCTTTCAGGAGGAGGTGCTATGTACCATTTTGTCATCGGCCAACACTACAACTGCCACTGTTTGAGTCCTTGAATGATTATATATCAGGAAAATGGAACTGGTCATTTCTGGTCATTTTGTATTGAAACATCATGGACAGAGTGGCTGGTACAACTAGACAGCTTTCACACAGGTCAAAGAAGTCTTTTTTTTTTTTTTTTTTTCAGAACCGGGGATAGAACTCAGGACCTTGCACTTGCCAGGCAGGCACTTGTGCCCCTGAGCTATCCTCAGCCCCAAGAGGTCATTTTTGAATGTGTCTATACAGTGTGTTATCCACAGAGAAATACTGGCTAGCAAAAAAATGTCACCTGAATATAGCAATGCTCTGCATGCCGTGATTAAATTACCAAACAATGAAGTTCAAGCCCTGGACTCATGTGTTCATGCAGCTGTACATGGAAATGGATTTTCTTACACAGAGAATTGAGAGCCCTATAAAGGCAGATCATGGGCCAGTATTGGTGAATTTAGAGAACTAGTCCAGAAATTTCTTTTAGAACAACAGTCACTACTGGCAACATATTTCAGTGACACAAAATAGGCTGCAAAACTTGTTTTCTCATGTGACATATCCAGCTTTCTCCATGAACTCAGTCTGCCACTTCAGAGGAGAAAGCCAACTGTGTCCTAGTCAGTGGATAAAGTGGCTGCCTTCAAAACCACACTAGAATGATGGGGTGACAAGTGAACACTGGGTTTTTCAAACATCTCAAACAATAGCATTGATTTGGAAAGGGGCTGACCCAAGCCCTCCTTTCTCCAGGATAGTGCATGATCACCCATCCCAGCTTTCTCTCCTCTCCTCTCCTCTCCTCTCCTCTTCTCTCTGTCTCTCTGTCTCTCTGTCTCTCTGCCCCCCACCTTTCTATTTCTTTTTGTGGTACCAGAGATCAAACTTGGAACCTTGTGCTTGCCAGGCAGGTGCTTATGCTGCTGAACTATATCCCCAGCCCAAAATAGTTTGAACATTGCTTTCCAATTACAGCTTTCCAGACTCCTGAACTCAGAAGGAACGGAGCCAAGACTCACTTGTGAGTAAACCAGGAGAATCACCTTTTTCTGTCCTACAAGAGGCTTATCTGCTTGAAGTTGCACATGGATGTGGCCTTAAAAATATGTTTGAGAGCCAACCATGACAGCCAGGAATCCAGGGAAACAACTGGGCAAGCAGAGCTTCTTGAGGAAATGAAACTAATGTCCTCCCACTGACATCCTGGGAACTGAAGAGGGACTTACCAAGCCAAGGTTAAACACCCCAATTCTCAGCACAGATTCTCCCCGCTGCCACCTTGGGGCAGCTCCACACTTCTCTCAGAGGCTTATTCTCACCAAGAGCTTCGCGTTGCCAGCACCCCTAGCAACTGCTGATAAGAGGAGTGAATACTTTTTCTCCTGAAGGAAAACTGTTCCAAGTGGAATACACCATTAAGGCTACCAAGCTTGGTTCTACAGCAATTGCATCCAGATATCAAAAATTATATGTCTGGCTGTGGAGAAGAGAGTTACTTCCCCACTCATGGAGCCTAGCAGCATTGAGAAAGTAGTAGAGATTGATGCTCATATGGCATGTACATGAGTGAGCTAACTGCTGAGGTTCAGATTCTAACTGATAAGGCAAGAGTGGGGACACAGAACCACTGGTTTACCTACAATGAGATGATGACAGTGGAGAGTGCGACCCATGTTGGGTCCAATCTGGCCTTCCAGTTTGGAGAAGAAGAGGCAGATTCAGACGCCATGCCTCATCCCTTTGGAATAACACTGTCATTTGAAGGAGTTGATGAGAAGGGACCCCACCTGTTTCATAGGGACCCTTCCAGGACCTTTGTACACTGTAAGGCTCGAGCGCCTGGCTCTGCATCAGGGGGTGCCCAGAGCTCCTTGCAAGGCGTTCACAAGTCTATAACACGGAAAGAAATCATCAAGTCCTCACTTAGCATCCTCGCAAAAGTTGTAGAGGAGCAGCTGAGTGTGGCTAGCGCAGAGCTAGCCCAACACAGCCTGGCCAGGACTGCCACGTGCTCACAGCGGAAGAGCTGGGGAGGTTATTGAGGGAATATAAAGAAGAGTGAGCCTCAGAGGCTCTCTGGGACAGTTTATGTTCTCCTGATTACCCTTAAACTTTATTTCCAACTCTGTTCCTTGGAGAATCTCTAGTGTATGTGTACTTGTTATGGTGTTTGTACATACAGGCAGTTCTGAAATTTAAAATAAAAAATTGAAATTGAGGGATGGAGATGTGGCTCAGTGGTAGAACTCTTGCCTTGCATGGATAACGTTACAGATTCCATCCCCAGCATCACCAAGGTAGACAGATAGATAGACAGACAGACAGACAGACAGACAGACAGATAGATAGAGATATAAGTGAAACAAATGCAAATCTTCATACTTTCTGGATTAAAGTCAAGGTGCAGAATCCTGAGATTGCCACAGAAGCATTGAAAGGCCTGCTTCACTTCTGATAGCCTATCTTTGTGAAGCTAGGGACTACTCTTGAAGGTGACCATCATAAATAGGGCCAGAAGCTGCCATTCCCCTTGACAGGGAAAGGCTGGAGCAGGTGCAGGCCCAGAAGCCGCTTCAGTGGCCAGGTCGGCAGCCACAAAGGAGGCAGAGCAGGGGTTGGCAGGCTGGGAGACTAGCTGGGAGATGCAACCATTTGCTGGCATGGGATGTAGAGGGAGTTGGGGACAGGGAAGAAAGTGTTAGGGGCTCCCGTGAGACACAGTATGGATAGGCTGGGGAGGCCAGAGGCCTTAGGGTTGTGGAGAAAGATCTGTGGCTCAACAGAGCAGAGGGATGGGTGGCACCACCTGGCCATCCAGGGAAGAAGTGGTAAGCAACAAAGCCATCCTGGCAGGATTCTGGGGAAGTTCCACACTCACAGGAATCATGGAAGAAGGTGCCAGAGACCAAATGAAGTACAGGACAGGCCATCCAAAGGGACATTCCAGCGAGAAAGAAAGCAAAGGAAAGAGGAGAGAGAGAGAGAGAGAGAGAGAGAGAGAGAGAGAGAGAGAGAGAGAGAGAGAGAGAGAGAAGTTATAGAAGAAAATGTCCCTAAGTAGAAGAAAGACAGGCATCTTCTGGTCGCCAGAGCTCTAATGTCAACAAAGCCAAAAACAAAACTCTTAGACACAGACAATGAGAATATGAGAACGCCTCACTCTGCAAACCAAAAATTCCTTAAGTGGGGCAGATGGGCGTGTCTAAAGAAAGCACTTTTTGAAAGTTTCTGGGGAGAAAAACAGGTTATCAGCAAAAGAGGAAAAATCTTCATCTAGCCCCAAATTTATTAGCAATATTAGATTCCAAAGCCGGGCATGGTGGCGTATGCCTGTAATCCCAGCACTTGGGAAGCAGAAACAGAAGGATCAGTGAGAGTTCGAGACCAGCCTGGGCTACAAAAGTGAGCTCAAGGCCAGCCTGAACTGCATAGCAAGAACCTGACTCAAAACAAAATAAAACAAATATTAGATTCCAGAAAATATGGAAATGACACCTCCAAAATTCTCAATTTTGATTCTATAATTATGCATCCTCATTTTTTTTCTGGAAAAAAAATTAAAAAGGAGTTTAGACACAAAGCAAGACTGTCTCAAAAGCCAAAATAAAATAAAATAAAATTTAGAAAAAACAGAATGAAATCAAGCAAGGAGCCTAATGAAGGGAGAAAAAAATCCCAGAATGATAGTTGTCCATCGATTTGCAAAGTTCCAGGTTTAATCAGAGTAGGAGGCCAGAGAGTTCTGTAAGAAAAAATGGGGCTGAGGAGTATTGAGACATGGTCTTGCCACAGCCCTGGCAGGCCATGAACTTGTGAGCCTCATAGCTTAATCTGCTCCTGAGTGCTAGGATTATAGATGTGTGCCATCATGCCCCACAAAAAATATTTCCAAGCCAGGTGGGATTGTGCACACCTGTACATAATCCCAGAATTCTGGGAGGCTGAGGCAGAAGGATCATAAATTTGAGCCCAGCCTGGGTAACTTAATAACTTATTGAGACCTGGTCTCAATGTTGTTTTTTTTGTTTTGTTTTGTTTTGTTTTTTTTAACAAAATAACAGGGGATATATATCTCCCAGTATGAAGACCCTGAACTCAATTTCCAGTACTACCCGAGTCTCCAAAACATTTACTTGTTTTTGTTTCCAGAACATTTCTTGTCTTGATATTATGAATGGTATTTACTGTACTGTTGCAAAAAAAAAAAAAAAAAATTACCAGAATTTGGTGGCTTGAGGCTAAAGGCATAGCTCAGTGGTTGACAGTATGCTTAGCACACGTGAAGCCCAGAGCTTTGCAATCTCCAGCACTAAAAAGAAACAATGAAAACTCAGTGGCTTTAAGCTACTCACTCACACTGTGGAGGTAGGAAGTCTGAAATCAAAATTCATGAAGTACAGTCCCAGGGAAGGCTCCTTGCCTATTCCCCTGCAGAAGACCCTGATTGGTTTACAAGTTTTGCTGGGATCTGTCTTCAGGATCACATCCATTGCCTCCCACACCACCCCCCATACCTCTGTGGGTCTTAAAGACACTCATCATGGGACTGAGGGTTCACGGAGATAATCCAGGATGATCTCGTGTTAATTCCTTGGCTGGGGCCCGGTCTGGGGCTGAGTGGTGGAGCTGCTTGCCCAACTCCCATAAGGCCCCAGACTCTCCCCAACACTGCAGCAACAACACAAAGCCGAATGAAATGAAGATCCTTAAGGACATTTGCAGACTTTTTTTTCAAAGAAGCTCATGTGTATAGTACCAATACCTCAAGATTAACCTATTTATTACATATTGCCAACATATACCAATACAAAGGGAAGAAACATTAAAATGAGAAAAAAAATTAAAAATTACAAGGTCATAGTCCTAAGTTCCAGAAACTTGAATGACAACCTTTAAAGCCAACTTTCAGATGAATATCACTAACAGAAATACAACATGAACTACATATTTTATTTTATTTTATTATTTTTGGCTGGCTCACACTGCCTTAAGGGCAGTCTCATGCTCCATGTGGAGGAGGGAATTGAACACAATACCCAGCACCTGAGTGACTTTGCCAAATCATGTGCTTTAATCAACTGAGCTATCAGGGAAGCCCCCCACATATCTTATTTTAAATGGTCCAGTAATCCCACTGCTAAAGGGGAGAAAAAGGGGTGAAGTTAATGTTAATGCTATTTTTATGTAATCAAATACATCCAAAACATTATCCTTTCAACATTTAGCTAAAGTCAATGTTAATGAGATTCTTTTCTTTTTGAAAAAGAATACATATATATATATATATATATATATATATATATATATTTTATTGTACCATGATGTATTATTTAAAGACAAGATATTTAAAAATTTATGGTATAAGGATAAAGTCTATAGTTTATTTAGAATTTGAAATGCAACAAAATTTTTCTGATTATTTATCTAGCTAAAAAGAAATTGCAGTTACTAGAATTAGTAAGCACTTCCGGTTTGTAAAACTGTGATGACCAACGTTCATTAAAGAGTAACAAAATAAAATAAGTGATTAAAATGCTCATTTCTTTAGACTCTCTGGACACTAATTATCCAATCTCTCAAGGGTCTACAAAGAGGATTAAACCAGGTTTTACAACTTCAAAGATACCCCAGTTTCTTTTTATTGCCAAAAATTAAAATTGTCCAATTATGAGATGATTATGACACAACCAAAACAGACATAGGGGCTGGGGAGATAGCTCCCTGGCACAAGTGCCTGCCTGGAAAATGCAAGGTCATAAATCCAAACCCCAGACCCACCAAAAAAAAAAAAAAAAAAAAAAAAAAAATCAGACCTAAAAATCTAATTTTTTTTAACTTTGAGAAATCAAAAACACCAAATACATTTTTTTTCTTGTTTCAGAACTTTTGTTTGTTTGCTTATTTATTTTGATGGCCGGCTCAGCCTGCCCTAAGGGCAGAGCTGGGGCAGCATGTGGTGCCAGGGATCGAACCGTGGTCCCTGCAGCCGCCCAAGCTTTCCTAAGCAGGTGCTTTAGACCACTGAGCCATCCTGCTGGGCCTCATTCTTCTTAAAAAGTCCTTACATTTTTTTTTAATGGCTGGCTCAGCCTGCCGTGGGGGTGGGGTTGGTGCAGCATGTAGCGCCAGGGATCAAGCTGCGATCCCTGTGGTTGCCCAAGCTTGCCTAAGCAGGTGCTGTAGACTGCTGAGCCATTTCTCCAACCCAAAACAGGTTTTTTTGGTGTTTTTTGTTTTGTTTTTTATCTTTTTGAGACAGGGTCTCACTCTACAGTTCAGGCTGATCTTAAGCTCACTTTTGTAGCCCATGCTGGTCTCAAACTCTCACTGATCCTCCTGCCTCAGCCTCCCAAGTGCTAGGATTACAGGTGTGCACCACCACACCCAGCGTCTTCTTAAAAAGTGTTTTCTTTTTCCTCCATAGGACAAACTAATTCAAGCCGTAATCTCTTGGCATTTAGACTCCTAAGTTCATTCTACTAAGTATAATGAGATTCCCTGCTGAAGTACAATGACTATGCTGAAAAAGTTGGAAACAGTATGAGTAAAATTCACACACCAATCTCCTAAGAATGTACCACATTATCAGTATGGAAATAGTTGTACAAAAGTTTTTTCTTTTTTCATCTTAATTCAGTGTGCTGAAACAGGGTCTTGCTATGTAGTCCAGATCAGCATTCAATCTACTTCACAGTCCAGGTTGGCCTTCAAGTCAAACTGCTCCTTCCCCTAGAGTGCTGGGATTAAAGGTGTGTGCCATGATACCCAGTGGATTTTTTTTCCTTTGGCACTGAGTCTTAGCATTCTGGTATTTTACATTTACAGCATGTTACCAGTTCTGAGTAGCCATGTTCAAGGCTACCATAACAGACACAGCCGAGTCTAGACAATAACAGAATCATAGAGGATGGAATGTACATTTTGTAAACGCTACCAAGTAGGACAGAGATGGGTAAATGGGGGGAGACAGCAACACAGGCAAATTGTTCTTTTGTGTAGTAGGAAGTGAATCAATAACTAGAAGCTTAAGTATAAGACTAGAGAGAGAGCTCAATGTTCTAAGTACCTGTCCAGCAAACACAAGGGCCCAGGGGTTCAACCCCAGTACCACATACCATACTGGTCCCATATTCTGCCAGCCACTGAAACCAGGTATGGTAGCACACGCCTGTAATCCCTGCACTAGGGAGACTGAGATAGGAGGATCACTATGAGTCTGAGCTGCACAATGAGACCCTATGCCAAATAAATAAATAAACAAACAAATAAAATATTTTTTAAAAAAATTTAAATGTCACTATTCCTTTTTGATTTTTGGTCCTGAGTGAATCAAACTCAGGACCTCATGCTTGTCAAGCAGGAACCTTACCACTGAGCTATATGCCTGTCCCCCCCAAAAAAAGTTAAAGTATAGAATCTAGAATTATAAAGTAGCCCTTTGTGTCAGTTAACCTACTGCAGTATAAGATAACTGCTACAACATCTAGGGGTTTGAAACACCAGCATTTTATTTTGCTTGGGATTCTGCGAGCCAGGAATTGAAGTGAAGCTGGAGAGGGTGGCTCTGTTTCTCCTGGTATCCTCTAAGGCCCTAGGACAGAGGAAGACTGGGATCACCAGCTGCTGGCTGAGGCTCAGTGGAAACGATGGCTGGCAGGACCTCCGCTCTGCTCCTGCAGGCTTCCTGTGGGGTTCTGATGGGACCTAAGAAAGAACAGACCAAGAGGTGAAGATAGACCCTGCAGATGGCTTAAGGTAAATGATTATCTTTCTTATGCTTTACTGACTGAAATAGAGCCGGGAAAAAAATCAAACACAGAAAATATAGATTTCACACCTTACTGGAGAACAAGTAAATTAGCATTGCTAAAGAGCTGGTGGACCTGGAGGTCTAGTTGAGCCAACTTTCAAATCATAATCTATTGAACCACTAGAAGAAAATCAATAGAAAGTTGCCACTAGGAAAGAAGAAAAATGGAGAGGGAGTTGAGAGAGAATGAGCTCTCAATTATTCTAGATCCAGCCAAATGTTGATAAATCAAAAAATATGAGCTATAACTCTAGGGGCAGAGGCAAGAAGATTTCAAGTTCAATCTAAATATGGGCAATGTAGTGACTTAATAAGATACTGCCTCAAAATAAGAACGTTAAAAGGCCTAAGGATATAGCTTGTTATAAAGATTCTGGGCTCAAGCTGTGGTATTGCAAAAAAAATTATAAAAGAAAAATTAATGAGAAAGAAATATAAGACATAAACATTCCACATAGTAGCTGCCAGAAGAGCTGAAAAACAAGCTGAAGCACAAACCTAAGGTTTCAGTTACATCTTTTTATACAGGAGAAATTACTATTTCTTTGTGGAATTCATGAGTTAGTTTTATAACATGAGTAGGAATTTTATGAAGCTAAGTTAAAAGCTAGTATAGCTATGAAGCAATGTGGTATGTGCTATGTGTCAGTCAGGGTTTTACTAGAGGCACAGATATAACACAAGATGTACAAATGTATGAGAAATTCCAAGACTAGCCTATGACAGTCAGCCACAGAGTTGGATGAGGAAGCATGCAGAGGGTGTCTGCACACTGGAAGGATTCAGTTCAAGGTCTGGAGCCCACTGTGGTGCTTTGCATAAGTCTGTATCAGGAGGCCACTGGGCCTGTGATAGAAGGCTAATGAGTCTATACCAGAAGGCTAAAGGATCCAAGGCAGAGGCCAAAGAGTCTGTGCTAGAAGCACGAGAGATGACGCCTAAGCTGACTGTGAAGACCAGAGCTCCTTGGAGGAAATGCAGCACTAGTAAGAAAGAGAAAATGGAAATTAGCAACACAGAAGACCGAGTGGGATGGAGCCTAGGGATGTGAAGGATGTGAAGTTGGTTTAACTTTGAAGATACATCAATATAATACATCATAATAACATAACAAAGAAAACAAATACTTGGTCATCTCAACAGATGTAGAAAAAATATTTGACAGCTTCAATACTTTTTCATGGTAAAAATAAAATCAACAAGTAGAAATAAGAGAACTTCTTTGGGCTAAGGGTGTGGCTCAGTAGCAAGAGTGGCTGCCTCACAAGTGAGAGCCACGAGGGAGCGCCACAAAGGAACAGGGGAGAAAAGGGGAGACAGGGAGAGGAGAGAAGCTCCTCAGCCAGACACAGAGCAACCATGAAAACTCCAGAGCTAACACTGCACTGCCAGTAAGAGACTGAGTGCTTTCTCATTAACATCAAGAGTAAGACAAGGATGTCAGGGCTGGCAAGATAGCTCGGCAGACTAAGCACTTGCTTTAGCAAGCGCAGGTACTAGGGTTCGATCCCTGGTCCCACATGCCTCACCTGCCCCGCCCCTAGGGCATGCTGACCCAGCAATGGAGTCCAGGCGTGGTGGTGCACACCTGGAATCCCAGCATGAGGAGGCTGAAAACAGGAGGATCACTACGAATCCAAGTTGCATAATGAGACCCTATACCAAATACATAAAATGAAAAAATAAAAAAATGAAAGAGGATGTCTTTTCATACTGCTTCTATTCAGCATTGTACTGAAGTGTCTGGCCAGAGCACCTTTCAATGAAATATAAATAAAAAACATCCAGATTGAAAAGGAAGAAGTAGCTGGGGTCTCTCTGGGTGATAAAATGCTTGCCTCACCCCCACCAGGCTCAGGTTTCAACCCCCCACATACACACCAAAAAGCAAAACAAAAAGAAAAGGAGGAGGAAGGAGAAAAACTACCTCTATTCATAGGTGACATAGTAACTATGAGAGTTAACAAGTAGGTCCAAGAAATCTGAAGGATTCGGTATCAATCTCAGCAGGCATGGTGATACACACTGTAATCCCAGCACTCAAGAGGCTGAGGCAGGAGGATGACTGAGAGTTTGAGGCCAGCTCAGACTACAAAGTGACTTCAAGACCAGTTTGAACTGCATAGTGAAGCCCTGTCTCAAAAAAAAAGAACACACAAAATATGAAGTTTTTTGTTTTTCTTTTTCATGGTAATAGAAAGATTGAACTCAGAGCCTTTGCACTGAGCTACTTCTCCAGTCTTATTTACTTACTTACTTACTTACTTACTTACTTATTTATGGTCTCACAGAGTTGGCCAGGTTGAGCTTGAACAGGCGATCTTCCTGCCTCAGCCCCCAGGAGTTCTGGGGCATACCTCAACCATATTTCTACACACTAAAAACAAACAGTTCCAAAAATAAGGTTTAGAAACCTATTCCACTTACAATAATATAAAAATACATAGGAATTGCATTTAACAAAAAGGATACAAGATTTGCACTCTAACTACTACAAACATCATTAAAGAAACCAATGAACTAAGTTAATAAAAAGATGTCCCCTGTCCAGGGATTGGAAGACTTGTGGTGCAAAGATGGCAATACCACAGGCACTAAGTTACAGGCTCCGTATAATCTACTCCAGGCTATTTTGTGTTGCTATAACAAAATACTTGAGGCTAGATATTTTTAAATAGAGAAGCCTATTTTGCTCATGACTCTGATGGGTGAAAGGTCTGAACAATATGGCGCCAGCACCCTGGTGAGAAGCCTGAATCACAAGATGGCAGAGGAGCAGAAAAGGAACTAAGCCGTACGTGGAAGAAGACAAGCACGTAGGGCAGCGGTTTTCAACCTGTGGGTCGAAACTCCGGTGAGGAGGTGAACGACCAAAACACAGGGGTCGCCTAAAGCCATCGGAAAATACATGCTATGCCATGGTGAAATATTATTTATTGGAATTAGTAATAAATATTTCTCAACATATAATTAAATATTATTTTTGTGATTAATCACAAAACATGTTTAAATTATGTTTGATTTGTAGCAATGAGAATACAGAATGCATATCAGGTATTTATATTCTGAATCATAACTGTAGCAAAATTACAATTTTTTTATTTTTATTTTTTAACTTTTTTTGTCTTTTTGAAATTATTTTTAAATTTTTTTCTTGTTTTCATAACTTCTTGATTGTTTGTTTTATTTATTTTTATGGCCAGCTCACCCTGCCCTGAGGGCAGGGCTGGCACAGCATGTGGTGCTGGGGATCTAACCGTGGTCCCTGCAGCCACCTAAGCTTTCCTAAGCAGGCACTTTAGACCACTGAGCCATCCTGCTGGACCCCAAAATTACAGTTTTGAAGTAGCCACCAAAATTATTTTTTGGTTTGGGGTCACCACAACATAAGGAACTGTGTTACGGGGTCACGGTATTAGAAAGGTTGAGAACCACTGGCACAGGGCTTGTTTTCTATCTGCTCTCAGGAGAAGTGATCCGCAACTCCAAAACCCAACCTACTCCACTGGTGCAGAGTTAAACCCCTCCTGAAGGAGAAGCCACTGTGACCTAATTACTGTCTCCTGGGACCAACCTCTATAGTGTCTACAGTCTGGACTCCAGCACAGGAACATGTTGGGGACACAGTCCCAAACCACACCTGAACTGTTACACTTTACATTTGAAATGTCCCTCACAGGCTCCCATCTAGAAGGGGACTGGATTATGAGGGCTCTGACCTCTGTGGCTGAATCCACTTATGCATTCATCATTGGATGGCATTATTGGGAGGGGGTGGGCTCAGGAAATGGGGCCTGTTAGAGAGAGTGGGTCATGGGACTGTGCTCCTAGGGATGCATTTTTTTTTTTTATTTCAACTTTATGTTATGGCTGGCTCAGCCTGCCCCAAGGGTGGGGCTGGTGCAGCATGTGTTGCCGGGGATTGAACTGAGGTCCTTGAGGTTGCCTAAGCAGGTGCTTTAGACCACTGAGCTATCTTCCCAGCCCTAGGGATGCATTTTGTCCTCGGTCCCCTCCCGTCTGGCGCTGTCTCTGACTCCTGGCAGCCATGCAGTAGGCAACTTTCCTCTGCCACACCTTTGAACCTCACTGCAAATCCCAAAGCCTGGAGCCAGGTGACCATGGTCTGACAGCTCTGTCGTCCTGAGCCAAAGGAAGCCTTTTCTCCTTATGGGGTTACTCTCAGGCATTTTGTCACAGGGGAAGACAGCTGACTGATGCAAAAGTCACAGCAAATCTCTTAAAATTTTAGCTGCCTGATTTACAGAAATTAAAATTCACCCACAAAAGTGTATGGGCTACCTGGAATGGCCCAAAATCATCTTGAAAAGAGTAGAGTTGGGAGAGGCACGTTTTCTGATTTCAAAACTTATCATGAATCTTAGTATAAGCGAGATTATATGGAACTGAAATAAAGACAGTTGTATAAATCAAGGGAATAGCACTGAGAGTCTAGAAGCAAAGCTGCATATTTCTGAGAAATGGATTCTTGACAAAGAGGACAAGCCCATTCATTGGAGGAAAGAAAGACCTTTTCAATGAATGTTGCTGGGACAACTGGGCATACACAGGGAGGGAAAAATAAAAAAGAAGCCCCTGCCTTTACCACATATGAACATTAACACAGAAAGAATCAAAAGCTAATGGAAAAGATGGAAGAGCTGAACTTATAAAACTCACAGAAAATAAGTGAAGAATGCTCCTAAGGGACCTTAAAATCAGTGATGATTGATAGGTTCTGGCCCTAGTATGAACTGCTGAAATCATTATGGTGGTCGTCTAATATGGCTGACATCTGAAAACAAAAGCTCATCTTCCCCAAGATCACCTTCCCCCTTCTTCTCCAACTCAGCCCAGGGCACACTTTCCTTTTACCTCTCCCACTCCCTCAGGGAAGACCCCCCTACTCATCTCGGGTATATCTAAACATCCCCTCCAAACTCCACCCCTGGCAAAAGGCCATAAAAGTCTCAGCCTCCCTTTGTTCCAATCCAGAGAATCCCTTATCCTCCCCAAATTCTCTCCACATATCTCTCCACAAAGAAAATAAAGCCCCTTTCCCTTCTTCCTTCTGCCTGTTTCTCTGAAACAGGCAGTGTACCTGAAGAAAGACCTATAAAGGATTTTTTTAGCTAAGACCCTTACAGCCCAAGCAACAAAATAAAAATTACATAATTTTGAATTTATTAAAACCAAACATTTTTGTATTTCATAGGGCACTAAACATGTGAAAGACAACCCACCAAATGGGAAAAATATTGTGAAATATGTCTGATAAGGGCCTATAACCAAGCTATATGCTGAACTCACAATTCAATAGCAAAGACAACTCAATTTATTTATTTATTTATTTATTTATTTATTTATTTATTTATTTTTGTCTTTTTGAGACAGGGTTTTGCTATGCAGTTCAGGCTGCCCTTGAACTCACTTTTGCAACTCAGGGTGGTCTCGAACTCACATCAATCCTCCTGCCTCAGCCTGCCAAGTGCTGCGATTACAGGTGTGCACCACCACGCCTGGTAAGACAACTCAATTTAAAAATGGACAAAGGATACGAATAGCTATTAAAAGAAAAACATATGGAGATGGCCAGCAGGTACACACAGAGATGATTGGCACCAACCACTGGGCAGCTGCAACCGAAAATCGCAAAGCTAGTATTTCTCACCCACAAGAAGGCTGTAGGCAAAAGACATAATAAAAAGTGTTAGTGAAGCTAGGTGAAGAACCTGAGGCATGAAGGTTACAAGTTTGAGCCCATCCCTGACAACTTAGTGAGACCTCACCTCAAAACTTCTTTTATTATTTTTTTACATTTAAGATATTTACAATGTTTTGTTTGAAATAAAAAAGTTATGAAGTTAATCAATGGCATAATGTACCACAGTGTTAGCTTGAAAGGCACAATAGCTGAAATTTAGATATAAGCCCTTAGATCTACTGCTTTGCGTATTTGGATGGTGTGTGTATGTACAATATTAGTCATGAGAGAGTTTGACTATTCTTTCTGGTATCAGCAAAAAAGAAGACAGATGCTCCTGTTTATTTCTTTTTTTTTTTT